>OVAX01000210.1:0-106155 GCA_900406405.1 Lepidium africanum
GAAGAGAGGAAGATTGAGTTGAATCATCATTACCTGAACTCCGTTCTGAGGTTGTGCAACAGCAATATCATTAACCAACACGGTGTAGACTTCAACATCAGGCCTTGACCATCTCCATCGATCAATTTCACTTCCACCTATGAAAACACAATTACTCATTAATCTGCTTAATCAACTACAGAAAATTCTACTATTTGGTGAATTGGATAAGTGAGATGAGATAACCTAAATCGAATGGATGAAGAAGATGGAGAAGACATCAGAGCGAAGAAGAGTCACCAGGGAAGAAGAAGGAGGAGCATCGGCGTTTCCACTACTGAGCCGCCTTGATCGCCGACATAGTTCTCATCGTTCTCTTTGCCAGCCAATGGTGACTTCTTTTTTTTTTCGGCCAAAACCTTTCCACCAATGGAAAGGGGACACGTCATCATCTTTTAAGGATTCTAAAAACTCTTGGTTAAAAACCGGTTCTACACATCTAAACCCATTTTTTATTTAATTAAATGTCATTAAATTCTAAGGTTTATGGATCAATTCATTCATATTTGAGTCTGAAACCCATGGTTACTAAAAGTTACTTTTAATACTTGCGTTTGATTTTGTAAGACGATAATTTTTCTGTATTTGCTAATAGTTCTATTCTTTACAGGTACAATCATATACACACATATCTGTCATCAAACTAGGGATGCATTAGCTGTAAGAATATTAAGAAGTGAAACTCTGGTCTGAATTAATCGCCGAAAAATACACTCCAACTCGATCTCAAGCTCCTCAACAGCGATCTGTGCAGCCTCCAACCTTGTACTTGCGCTCTGCAGCGCTACTTCGTCCCATGCATCATCAAAGCAGCAAAACCGCATCGTAAATATTGCAGATAAGGTTTTGCTTGGTTTTCTCTCGAGCCATGGAATACAGACGATCGAGAACAGAGACTCAACCATGATCACAATGGCTCTTCTCACTTCCCCAAGAACCTCAGCAACAAATAGCAGGTTCTGCTCTATCATCTGCACCTCCATCGTCCCTTTTCCTCCTCTTTTAATACTCCTAAGACTATGTAAACACTTAAGTGTTTCCTTTTTGAGCTTGTTCCTATGCCGATTATACGCTGCAATCTTCTCACTGAGGTTTGATACGTTACAACGCAGAGTCAGTTGAAGATCTTGAAGGCTATGTCTGACTAGAGTCATGACATCTTTTGACACATTACAGACATCTAACATTATTAGTGAAGCTTCAGAGACTTGCTCGATCCATTTCTCTTTCCCTTGTTGACAAAGAGACTCTCTTGCTTCTGGACAGTGATCAAGAAGATAATTTGCACAGTCTTGTAGTTCTCTCAAACCTTCCAAATCCATTTTAGCCATTCGATAAAACCTCAAAACTCAAAAGGATGTTGCTTGTTTCAGAAGGATATAAAGGTGATTAATAATTGGAAGGAACAGAGGAATGTTAATGAGAGATTGATGTTGGTTTATGATTAGATTTTAGTAAAATCGGAGGCTGACTCAATATATAGGGAAGGTCTACATTAAATTGAAGATTGAGGAAAATACGATGAAGGAACGATGACGAGTTTCTTTTGTACGGACGTGAAGACATATGTGGAGAAACAGGTCATTTAGGTTATATATTTCAAACTTGTTGAAGTAAGTGGTCTTTTTGGAACCTTCCTTTTGTCCAAGTGGCTTTGAATTATATTGCCATATTATGGATTTGCTCTGATCTTGTTGTTAACAAAACAAAACTACAAATTTTGATTTTATTTATAATGGCTACCTTTATCAGAAATCATGCATGAACCAAGCCAGCCAGTGAAATTTGTAATTATCTGAATTGTAAGGAATATAAATCGGAAAGAATAATTATTAACTATTTTATGTCTGGGATGTTCCAGAGTTTTTATTTGTTGTGTCGGTTTAATGATTTATCGATTTCATTATTTTCCGAACACATCATTATATATATAATGAAAATAAAATTTGGTAAACAGTTAGATAATTAATACCATTTTCTGCTATAACGGTATTTTGAGTATTATTGGTCGTCGTATAGGCAAAGCTTGAGCATGTAGGTTAAATTAGTTTCATTCAATTATTTTTTTCTTTCAATTATTGATACTTAATAATTACAGAAGCAGATTGTCCTAGCACCTGATATATTCGATGTTGATTCCAAGTTTCCAAGTCCTAAATGTTTTCTTGCTGGAGCATAAAATCTAATTACTTGATTTCCCATGTGATAAAAATCATATTAGTAATCAAGTTTTTGATTTAAGCAAAACTTGTTGTACAGTAAGTGGATAATGTGCACCAACGGAGAAGGCTTGTTACACAAGGAAACCTCTTTCGAGGACTCGGAACTGACGACGCAAATTTTCATGATTGGATTCTATACATATAGTTATAGATTTATGTCTTCGGTTCACAATCAAACTTTTGAATTTAAAACTCTTCCAAATTACACGAACGAAACATAGAAGTGTTGATGTTCAGACATAGCAAATCACTAAGGAGCTAAATAAGAGGAGAAGCTAGAAGAAGGAGCTGTTTATTGAATAAGTTTGTAGGAGTTTAGTTAGCCAAATAATGACCGTTTGTTTGGTCAATTAGATTATGAATGAGTCATTTTCTGTTTCAGTATTTTTAGGATTTTAGTTTGATGTAAAAGCTATATATAAAGCCAGTCTTCTTCGATGAATAAGATGAACTATTCAGAGTAA
The DNA here is from genome assembly GCA_900406405.1 of Lepidium africanum. Classification (NCBI taxonomy): domain Eukaryota; kingdom Viridiplantae; phylum Streptophyta; class Magnoliopsida; order Brassicales; family Brassicaceae; genus Lepidium; species Lepidium africanum. The sequence continues at coordinate 2,726 of OVAX01000210.1, forward strand.
TTGAGCATTTGATATTACAAATTCGTATCAGAGCTCTGTTCTAGATCTTTGAATATTCTGTGAACGAAGCCGTAGCTTCAAAATACGAATGAAAATGAGTGACGATAAGATGAAACTGCGACAGTTTGATGGCCACTGGGATCACTAGAGTGAGGTGATGGAAAAATTCTTCAGAGCAAGGGGTCTATGGAGTCTCATTGAAATTGGATTTGAAGAACCACCAACCACGGTTGTGCTCACGGCAGAGCAAAGACAAAAACTCGATGACGCAAGGACAAACGATCACAAGGTGAAGCACTACCTCTATCAATCTATTGATAGAATAACCTTCGAACAGATCTTGGATAGGAAGACATCGAAAATCATTTGCGATTCGATGAAAAAGAAGTTTGGAGGTAATGATCAAGTGAAGAAATCTCTGTTACAGAAACTGAGGAGAGATTTGAGATGGTGAAGGAGTATTTTATGCGAGTGCTTGCTATCAGAAATCAGATGAGAAGCAATGGAGAAGTCATGGATGACTCAAAGGTGGTGGAGAAGATATTGAGAACTCTGAGTGAAAAGTTCATGTACGTGGTAGTGTCAATTGAGGAGTCGAAGGACATTGCCAACATATCTCTTGATGAGTTGCAGAGCTCTTTAGCTGTTCATGAACTAAAATTTAAAGGAGATGAGCAGGTCTTGTCAGTAACGTATGAATGTGGTTGGGAAGGGAAGCGTGAAGCTGGTGTTGAAACGATGTCACATTCACCATAAGTGAGGTGTATTATATACATGAACTCAAAAATAACCTTTTAGGTCTCGGCCAGCTACAAGAGAAAAAACTCACAATTGTTTTTCGAAGAGACTTATGCAAAATTTATCATGATGACAAGGGACTGATTGCTGAAACCAAGATGAGATTGAACATGTGGTTCATGTTGATTGATCAAGGTAGCAGAGAAGAGAGTGAACAACACTGCTTGACATCAACATCAGAGAATACAGCAAAGCAGTGGGCAGTCACCGAGGGATGAAGACGCTACAAAGCAGAAAAATGGTACTTGGCTTACCAAATTTCGAGATGCAGAAGTTCACATGCTCAGATTGCTTAGTAGGAAAGCAACAGAGAAACCCGATTCCCAAAAAGAGCTCTTGGAGAGCAACAGAAGTGCTGGAGCTGATTCACTCGGACATATGTGGCCCAATAAGTCCTGTATCCACTAGTGGAAATAGGTACATATTATGCTTCATTGATGATTTTAGTAGAAAAGCTTGGGTGTATTTTTTTTGAAGGAAAAATCGGAAGCTTTAACTCAATTTAAGATATTCAAAAAGAGAGTTGAAACTGAAACTGGAAAAAGTATTAAGTGCTTAAGAACTGATCGGGGAGGGGAATTTACTTCTCATGCTTTCTCTAGTTTCTGCAAGGAAGAAGGAATCCGAAGGCAGTTAACCACGGCTTACACACCGCAGTAAAACGGGATAGCCGAGAGAAAGAATCAAACTGTGATGAACATGGTCAGGGCTATGCTTTCATCACGAAAAGTACCAAAGATTTTCTGGGCTGAGGCTGTAAATTGAACCTTTCACGTGCTCAATCGATGTCCCACCTTGGCCGTGAAAGACATCACTTCATAGGAGGCTTGGAGTAGAGTAAAACCAAACGTAGAACTTTTCAGAGTTTTGGGAAGCACATCACATGTTCATGTCCCGGATGAAAAGCGAAGTAAGTTGGATGACAAAAGCACTACCTGCGTGTTTATTGGTTTCTCAGAAGAATCCAAAGGATGAAAGATATTGAAGCTGAAAGTCTCGATGCCTTTTGCATCTCCATATTGATTCAAATATATAGAGTGATCTGTTACAAACAATTAGGGTCATTCCTCAAATATAGGAAATATGAACAAACTATAACAAGAAATATTCTATATTCTATTGGTCTTGGAACAACGCCGAGACTGGATTTGAACTGAGTGAAGAGCTTGGCTGGTAAACCTTTAGTGAATATGTCTGCATACTGATGAGCTGCTGGGACATGTAACACTTGCACTTCTCCTTTTGCGACTTTCTCTCGAACAAAATGAATATTAATTTTTATATGTTTCGTTCTCTGATGCTTGACTGGATTAGTGGACAAATAAACTGCGCTTATGTTGTCACTGAAAACTAATGTGGCTTTCAATATTCGACAATGCAGGTTAAGAAGTAGGTTGCGCAGCCAACAAGTTTCAGAGACAACATTCACCACAACTTTGTATTCAGCCTCTGCACTTGATCGTGAGACAGTAAATCAGATTGTCGCCAAGGTTGACACGGTAACCAGAGGTTGATTTGCGTGTGCTTGGAATCAGCATCCGAATAAGCAATCAATTGAAGCGAAGAAGACTTAGTAATTTGCAAGCCTTGGTCTGATGTTCCTTTGATGTAGCGAATGATTCTTCAAAGAGAATGTAAGTGACTTTCTCTTGGATCATGCATGAACAAACAGGTTTCCTGGACTGCATAGCTAACGTCAAGACGAGTAAACGTTAGATACTGCAACACTCCCGCTAAGCTTCGATAGAGAGCAGGATCAGCAACTTTCGGACCACTATTTGCTGACAATTTAGCACTCATGTCGACTGAAGTTGCTATGGATTTGCAGTCAATCATACCAACTCTCTGTATTATGTCTTCCGCGTATTTAGTTTGCTGTAAAAACAGACCTGAGTCATTTTGTTCAACCGTTATTCCCAGAAAATAGCTTAAGCGTCCTGTATCTGTGATTGGGAACTCCATCTTCAATTTATTAATTATCGAATGTTGCAGCTCAATTATTGATGCAGTAAGAAATATGTCATCGACATATAGCAACAAATAGGCCATCTGATTTCCTTGCTTGAAAAGGAAGAGTGAATTATCACTTTGACTTTGTTTAAATCCCAATGTTTTAACAAAACCTGCAAATCGAGCATTCCAAGCTCTCGGTGCATGCGTCAAACCGTAAATAGCCTTGTTCAAAAGGCATACGTAGTCTGGATGTTCACTGTCAACAAACCCCGGTGGTTGATGCATGTACACCGTTTCCTCCAAATTCCCATGGAGGAAAGCATTCTGAACATGTAACTGAGTCACAGTCCAATTTCTTTCCACAACGAAGTTCAAAACTGCTCTTATTGTGGCTGGTTTCACAACTGGGCTAAATGTCTCGTCGAAATCAATGCCTTGTTCCTGAGATTTGCCATTCGATACCAATCTAGATTTGTATCGAGACAAAGAACCATATGCATTGTATTTATGCTTAAAAAGCCATATAGCATTAACAATATTAACTCCTACAGGTCTAGGTACCAAACTCCATGTCTTGGTTTTAATTAATGCATCGTATTCATCTGTCATTGAAGGATTCCAGTTAGGATCCGACAATGCTTGCTCATATCCTTTAGGAAGAGAAGAAATCAAAGAAGTATTGACTAAGAGAATCTGTTTTAGCTTTCAAATGCCATGTTGAAGCCGAGTCACCATTCTTGTTGGTTGAGCTGCAGCTTCAACAATGGGCAAGGACAAAGGTGTTTCAAGAGATGAAGATGAAGCTGTGTTTGTGACAGTAGTAGATGTAAGAAACTGTTTTTGAATTGGAGAATGGCTCAGTTTTGGACTGAAGAAAATCAAGAGAAGTAGAAGGATCTGTGTTTGTGACAAAGAAGGGAAAGGTTGTCTCGTCGAAGGTTACATGACGAGAGATTATGATTTTGCGAGTTTTTAAATCAAAAAAGCGGTATCCTCTATGAAGGAGAGGGTAACCAAGAAACACAGAGGGAACAGAGCGAGGTTGAAGTTTGTGTGTGAGATTCGAATGAGGATAGCAGAAAGAACCAAATACGCTTAAATGTGAGTAGTCTGATTGCTTTTGAAAGAGAAGAGTGTAGGGAACTTGATTACCAATTGCTGTTGATAGAAGGATGTTCAAAACATGAACCGCAGTATTTAGAGCTTCTACCCAAAACGAAAGAAGGAAGATGAGCTAGAAAAAGAAGAGTTCTCACAACATTATTGATCGTGCGTATCATACGCTCAGAGAGACCGTTTTGCTGAGATGTATGAGGGCAAGAGAAGCAAAATTTATTCCCATTTTAGCAAAGAATTTGTGAAACTGATTGTTATTATATTCCCCACCATTATCACATTGAAGAGACTGAATGTTTTTCTTAGATTAATTTTTGACAAAAGAATGAAAGTGAGTAAATTTAGAGAATACCTCACATTTCCTTCGTAAAAGATAAACCTAAAGAAAATGAGTAAACTGATCCAGAAACAAAATACAATATTGAATCCCAGATAAACTTGGAACAGGAGATGTCCACAATATTGATCCAGAATAAGAATAAAATGGAAGCTTGATGTGCTTGCCAAGCTGACAAGCATTACAAGTGACAGGAAGTTTTGTCTTATTACATTCAAAATGAGAAGAAGAAATCAAAGACTGAAGAGTGTGATTGCTTGGATGTGCTAGTCTTCGATCCCAAATTTTGTCTTATTCCCATTTTAGCTACAAGGATATACAGACAAACTCTTTTTCCTTTTCTTTGTGAGCTGTTGCTTCGTGGGTCTTTAGATCTTTTGCAAAAAAAATTCATTTACAGGGTTCTGTTTGTATAGGTCCTATCTAAGGATTCGGCTGGGATGTTGCATTCTCTATCTGGTGGTGCATGGAATCCACATGATGTAAATGCTGTTGCAGCAACTGGTGAATCATCTGTCCAGTTCTGGGACCTGCGTACTATGAAGTATGTTTTCACTTCTGATCTCCTCTGCTCGACCAACATTGACATATTACATAAGGCTGCATGCATTTAGGAGGTTTATACGTCGACTATGCTTGCAAGTGTTATACATGCTCTCATAGGGGTTTCAAAGTCAATTGAGTGTTAGTTTTTGGTTTTACCTCTTCACATGAGATGTATATGTGTTGAGGTTCGCTATGTCATTTGCCCAACACAGGAAGGTTTATCCAATCGCACGTGTTCATGTCCGCGGTGTTGATTACAATCCCAAGAGAGAACATATACTTGTAAGACTTCCCTCTTCTGTTCCCAAGTACCTCTAAAGCACTGCACAGTACTCTACTCAATGGAACATGGTTAATGTTAAACTGTCTTATGCATATCTGGGATTCAACATCATTTCCTTTTCTGATGGATTAAACACACGTTTGTGTAGATAACTGCAGAGGATGAATCTGGCATACATGTCTGGGATCTCCGGAAGGCCAATGCTCCTGTCCAAGAGCTTCCTGGTCATACACTGGTATTTTTGCTTCCGTTTTCTTTTGGGATCTTTGTTCTTATAGGGACCAAATTCTTAAAACGGTGTCTTTTGTGTTTCTGTCAAAATATGCAGGACATGGGCTGTGGGGTGTAACCCTGAGTATGATGGACTGATTCTGGTACTAATTCTTCTTAACACAATCTCAACATTTCACTTGGTAGCTTTGCGTGTCACACACAGTTTTTTAGCTAAGATGTGGGGTTTTATTTCGATACATGTTACCGTTTTGGCTTAGAAAACGAAGCTGTTTTAACTTTACTCACTTATACATTGTGTCAATTCTGACTCATTCAAGTAAAACACAGAGCGCTGGAACAGATTCGGCTGTCAATTTGTGGTATGCTTCAGTATCATCCAGTAATGACAAAACCTTAGAAAGGTTATTTCAAATCGCCTAATGACCTTGCACCCATGATTTTATTTTCCCCATCATTGTTTTGATTCCGTTGTTTCAATCGTTCTCAGTGTTGTTGAATCACCACATCAGCGGGTGAACCAGTTGCTCAACTCATACACCGACTATGAAGACAGTGTGTATGGTAAATTCTTTTACACATTATGATTACCATTTATCTTGTAAACCAAACAGTACATGATACTGTTTAATCAACAACTCAGGCCTTGCTTGGAGCACACGTGAGCCTTCGGTTTTTGCTTCATTATCATATGACGGAAGGGTAAGTACAATTATCTACCTCATATAATCACAAGATCTACCTAAACTTTATTTAAAAGAGCTTTTGGGGATTCATGTGATTAATGTATATTGCTTGTGTATAATGCTAGGTTGTCATCGAATCTGTCAAGCCTTTCCTTCCGAGAATATAGATAAACTGTTGCATCTCTTTGCTTAGAGCCTGACCCATCGCAATCCTTGTGAGAAAAGAAGTTGTTACTCCCATTGTATTTAACACAAATGTAGGTTTGACACAATCACTGTGGATCTTTGATATATCGATCTATCATTCACCTCAGATTCTTTCGGTACCAAATAGACTCAACGACTATTCTTGTCGGAAAAATGTGAAGTAAATGAATGGAAAAAAGGGTCATGCTTCATCGTATTGGATTTTCTATGTACAGAAGGCATTGATGAGGCATCTGACCACAATTAAAGGTAAAAGGAAAGAAAATAAAAAACAATATTGTAACCTTCTTCAATTGAATCAATCTGATAGCATTTCCTCAAGTTCAGGCTCATCTGAAATCGATGTTGCATCATCATAATCTAACCTCGTACTGTTGTTATACAAACCTCTGTCCTGTATATCAGTTTTGTCTTCCTCATAATCTGTCTCTGACGACAACTCTGGATTTTCATCTTCGTTTTGTTCATCATTTGTTCTGTTCATCGATTTGTTTTTCTTCACAAGTTTTCTTGATTCCATCTTTCCCGCCTTAGCCAGACCATCGGTATCTTCACATATACAATTCGACGGATTCTCATGAAACTCACCTCTACCAGCTCTTACTTCCTTTGGTTCCCCCATGAACCCTCTTTGAAATGTTCGGACTCTTGAAGCAAACTCCTCCCAAGTAGTATTCTCTTTGCTCATAAACAACTTGTATAGCTTCTTGGCATTCGGTCTAATCGTGGGTTTATGTCCAAAATATCTCCTACACACAACCAAGAATCATTCAACACAATAAGCTAACAACCTTAAGAAAAACATGAAAATGAAGACGAAAGAAGAGATAAAACCTTTAGTCAACTAGTTTACCTTCGACCAGCTAATATTCTGGCCATGTTTCCATTATTGTTGGTAACGAAAACATCACTTTCATCGCACACAAGGAAATCGAGTGCAGCCATTCGAGATGAATAAGATGAAAATGGTTTTAACTCCATTTTTGTAGCTATAGTGTCTTTGGAATAGAAATGTGGGAAAAGTGCTTTCAATGGAGCTAATGATTCTTCTCCTCCATAAACTTCACCTGATGCAACATAAATATGAACATCATTGCCATATCCTAAAGCTCTAAGCATTAAACCAACTTCCTCTGGTGTAAGTGGACATCTTCCTTGCCGCCTTTGCTTTTCCGGATTATGTGTCTGCCATTATAAATTTACAATCAAGACTTGCTAAAACCCAACCCAAAATTCAAAGGCATTGGCACAAATAAAGATATGTAGCCATACATGTAAAGTTTTCCATCTCCTTCTGATTGTTCCCAACTCTTTTTGCTCTTTCTCACCACCGCCATAGTAGCATCCTGAGAAGGCGAGCATGTCGGATTCAAACCTAAGATGTAAAGCAATGAAGTGTTTGCTTCTTGACCGCATTCTTCGGACCAATTCGTTCCCCATTTTAAGAATTGGATCAGTGAACTTAAGAGCATGATAGTTTACTCTACACCTCAGTTTCTGTAAATCATTTCTCAACTTGTTTGAAAGTCTGTAATCAAATTTCCCCAGTTGAACTGCCTGAAACAAAGAATAACCAGACCAAATCAGATTTAGGCAACATAGAGAAGATAAAATCATGAAACTTGTAGATGCTAATTAAAAAGATTGAGAGACCAAGCAGGAAAAACTTACATGCCTTTTCTGAAGAACAGGTAATACACGATTGATATAACATTTCTCATTGCATTTCCGTGGCACACGCATTCTGCTTAGGCTCCATGTCTTTCCTCCTTTCTGTGGAAGCTTTTCTATGATTTTGACATCTTTTGAGAGAAATGAGATGAACCAATCAACATCGAAAATATGAGAGAAGTCACTACATAAAACACAAAACTAGGCGTTACTAAGATGAATCAAAGTTTTGCTTTTTACAAATAGTGAAAGGAAATCAAAACAAGAACCTGGCATCTTTCCAATAAGATTTCTGGTCTAGCTTTGGAACAATAAGCGTAGCATTTAGAATCCGTGCAGCAACAACAGCATCTACAATCTGAACGAAGCAATTGCATTGAAGAACTCAGAACAGATTATCACAAACAAAAACAAATACCATAAAAGCAGAGAAAGCTTACTCCAGTTCGTTGTTGGTTTAAACCACCACTAGTGGCGATCGCCAAGTATCGATCGTTCTTGGTGATTGCTTTCGCATCTGCAGTGACAAAATCAAATGTAGTTTTGGCTGATTCTAGCTAACTACAGAAACATTTCAACCATTTTAAAAATCGTGTAAAGTCAAAAAAAAAGAAAAGAAAAATTAAACGCACCTAAGAACTTGGTGGTTGCATTACAACATCCGTAAAAGAAGTCAGCATTCCATGAACGCCAGATATCACGATCTGATCTTCCTCCACCTCTCTGCCTCGGTTTAATTCAAAAAAAAAAAAAAAAAAAAANCCTCTCTGCCTCGGTTTAATTCAAAAAAAAAAAAAAAAGCAAATCCAAAAAGAGCCAATAAGAGGAGGAGATACACCAAAAATATTCAAACTTTGCAACGGAAACCATATTGGATATATTCATCAAAATATTGAATTGAAGAACCCTAACCGGAACTCTGAAAACCACAGGAAAGTTGTTATTATCATTGGCTTCATAGTTAATCCGTTTCTGCGATCAAACAGATAGAATGACGTCAAAAGAAAGAGAGAAATCAAACATAGATCAGACATTTCATTGATTCTAGAGAAAGCGTGTGTACGGATATACGGCGATCGGAATCATCAGGAGGAGGAGAGAAAACGGAGAGAAGAGCGAAAAGAATGAGAAGAGCTCCAGAGACGGCGCAAATTAGAGGAGGGAGACGACGAAGACGGTTATAATAACTATAGCGCCGCCGCTGGAATGCCATTAACGGCGCTTTTACCGTCGCCTCGACGGCAGATAGAGATTGGAGGACAAAACGAAAAAAAAAGGACAGAGAGAATCAAAAAGAAAATGAAAGCATGTTTGTTGTTTATTTGTAAATTCGTCTTTGTTTGCGAAACATCTCCATCACCATAACAATCATTGTAGATTTTCTCTCGCTTCAATTGTTTTCTTCAACCCAAGATTGAATTTTTATATATAAGACTGGTGAATGACTGCATTTTTTTATAATTCAAATGTATTGTTTTAGCGTTTGTGTTTGGACAGTTCTTATAGATTTCTGGGCTCTGAAAGAAATGAGGCACCGCCTTCTGCACTTCGCTCCAACAGCTTTTTTATTTATTTATTTATTTATTTATTATTATTTACAAAAAAAATCATTTAATATGTTAATGGAAAATTAATTGTTTTTATTTTGGTGATAAGCTATGAGCTGGATTTTTAAGTCTTGCAAAATTTTATATTTGTTGGTCTTTAATTGTTAACTATCCTGTCTTGCTTAATCATACGTATTGTTACTAATTATTGATTAATTGAATAATTAAGAGATAAATTTAGCATTTCGTAAAGTCTAACCATCTTTGACAGTAGAGCCAATTGCAAGCTTTGTGTCTTAAAATCACTTTGGAACTATTGCTGTCTCAAATTCTATAATGGTGTAAATATTACTCTTTGCTTTACAATTTTATAATCCCAACTTATTTATATATGAAATGACTTCAGTTAATAACTTTATCTAAAAGAGTGTAACTGAAACATATGCGTGAACTGCCAAGGTAAGTATCCTCTTTTTGTCTGCCTCTTATCAAGTTTCCGTTTGCTTGGTCTTGTCACCATCCATGACTTTGAACCGGTTTATCAATTTTCAGTTCCGTACTCTTACGTCTTAACCAAAATCGGCAAATTATTAACGGTTTGAGAGCATTTACGTATAATCTGACCGGTTCATGATCCGGTACCATATCATTAGTTAAGCTTTCGTGTATTGATTGAGCAAAAAGATAAACGACACACGCTAATTAGATTAGTAAGTTTCAATCTTTTGTTTATCTTTACGCCTCATGAGAATTATGACAAATGTTTCTTTCTTGTTACAACTTACAAGTTTCACCATGTGAATCTTTTAGTGTTTCAAGTGTCAACCAAATACAGTTTTGGTATAGTAACATCACTCATTTTGTTGCCTTTGATTTTTTTTACTCATTTTCTAATGTTATCATCATTTGTTTATGGTTACGTATAGTTAAATATATTAATTGATACCATCTCACGTATATCTTGACCAATGAGCACAAATTCCTAGAAAATACAGTAATACTTCAGTTGTCTTGAAATAAAACACATCGAAATCTAATAAACAAAACTCAGTAAAGAACAACAAAAAACGACAATTACGAGATAATCGTTCAAGGTTTGATTCCCTTGAAGATTATTATATATCCACTTGCCATCAGATTCAACTCAAATCAAGTCAGAAATGCTAGAGATCTAATTTTGCAGAACTTCAATCTCATCCCGGTTTATTTAATTTTACAAAGACACAACTTGATATTTTACTTAATAGTATTTAATGACACAAACATACATGATCGTGGTAGATGACAGTACTGTTGTAAAACCATCTTAAAGATAGAGAATTACCTATTCATAACTTGCTTCTGCCTTTCTTTGACAAACTTCCTAAAGCCTTAGCTTTGGTCCTCAGAACAAATTTCTGAACTTTCCCAGTCGATGTTTTAGGAAGATCCTCAAACACAATACTCCTCGGAGCCACATAATGCGGAAGCCGGCTCCTGCAATAGCTTATAATCTCCTCAGCACTGGCCTTAGTTCTGTCTTTGAGCTTCACAAATGCACAAACTGTCTCACCCCAATACTCATCAGGCCTCGCAACTACAGCTGCTTCAAGAATACAAGGGTGAGTGAACAGAACAGACTCGACTTCAATCGAGCTGATGTTTTCTCCTCCAGAGATTATAATGTCTTTTGATCGGTCTTTGATCTCTATGTATCCGTCAGGGTGTTTAACACCTATGTCGCCAGTCCAAAACCAACCTCCTTTGAAAGCTTCCTTGGTTGCTTCAGGGTTCTTTAAGTAACCATTCATCACTGTGTTTCCCCTGAACACAACTTCACCTACTGTTACACCATCAGATGGCACACTTCTCATAGTTGCAGGATCTTTAACTTCAACTTCCTCAATCCCCATATGATTCACGCCTTGTCTAGCTTTCATTTTGGCCTGTTGGTCTTTAGGCAAAGAGTCCCACTCAGGTTTCCATGTACAGATTGTGCCTGGTCCATAAGTTTCGGTTAACCCATAGGAGTGAAACATATTAAACCCCAACTCTTCCATTTTGTAAATTACATGTGCTGGTGGTGGTGCAGCTCCGGTTACAAAAGATACCTTCCCTGGAAGTGGCTTCTTCACTGAGTCAGGCGCGTTGACAAGCATATTCAATATTGTCGGAGCACCTCCCATGTGGGTAACCTTGTGCTGGGCAGCGCTATCGAATATATCCTTTGCGGTTACATTCCTCAAACATACATTAGTACCACCAAGTGCGGTAATTCCCCACAATAAGCACCAGCCATTGCAATGAAACATTGGGTTGGTCCATAGATAAGTAGGCAAAGATTGCATCTCATTGAGTAAAATCGCAGCCAAAGAATTTAAATAAGCACCTCTGTGACTATACACAACACCCTTGGGGCTTGAAGTGGTGCCTGAGGTGTAGTTAAGAGAGATAGCATCACACTCATCATTTGGTCTTTTAATTTGGAAATCTGATTTCCCCATCGCCACAATATCTTCGTATTCCATTACATTCTTATTTTTACTCTTCCCTGAAACAGATTGAGCAAGTGGCTCTTGAATCAAGACCAGAAGAGGGACTTTGTCACCGTTCTTTGAAAGGATTTCACAAGCTCCTTGAGCAATTTGGAAAAATTGATGATCTGAAAAAATAACTTTTGTCCCAGAATGTCTAAGTAGGACAGCTACAAGAGAGGAATCATGACGAATGTTGAGTGTACAGAGCAAAGCTCCAGCCATAGGAACACCGAAATGCAACTCAACCATAGCTGGAACATTTGGGGCCAACACTGAAACCTGAGCATTGTGAGACTCAGAATCACAACTTGAAAACCATCTTACGGATTAATTGAAAATCTTTCAAGTCCAAAACACTGTTATCGATCTATAAACACAAGAAATCTATATATTGCTAGACAGATGCATGTTATAAAACGATTAAGCAAGCTAAAAAAGGAAATATTAAAAAAAGGGAAATCGGAGACAGAGAAGGACTAACCACATCTCCAGTAGAGATCCCAAGTTGGAAGATAGCAGAGGCGATTCTGACACAGCGGTCACGAGTCTGGCGCCACGTGTACTTGACGGAGCCATAGACGACGGAAATTCTGTCAGCGTAGACGACAGCAGATCGATCGAGGAAACTAATCGGAGTGAGAGGAACGTAGTTAGCCGGAGACTTGATTGTTCCCTCCATGTATCGTCGGAAAAAGCAGTGGCTCTTGAGATGAGGTAATTATTCCACAAGTATCCTAACTCGATACCGTATTCAAAATTAGAAATATTGTCTCGTGATACTACCTGTTTTAATAATGTAGGCATCTATATATCTGCTTCATTGGTCCTACTGACCATATTTCCTCTCAACATCAACAGCTCCGAACATGTGGTCGGAATGTCGTCTAGGATAATGTTATAAACATTAATCACAAAATGAGCATTAATTAAGTTTTCCATAATATCCTCATGTTTTATTTCGTATTTATTACTAATATTTTATGACTAGTGAAATAGCGTTTTTTTTTTTTTTGGCTCAATGACACATGAATTCGATTTAAAAAAAACGAGAAGTGCACAAACATATACAAACTGGAAAGTGGAAACATTTTTGCATTTACACAAATGCAAAAACTTTTACTATATCTAATTATCAAACGGTGCCGTTGTATAAATGGTAAATGAACATTGTCAATTAAGTAGAGACCAGCCTCTGGTTCTTTTCAATGGGCATCAGAATTGGCAGCCCAGGGTCTGGAAGTTTTGGTGTCTGCTCCAGGAGCAGTCATTAAGCTTCCAGTGTCCGACATGTAGTGGTAATTGTAATTGATTCTGGTCACTAAATCAGCCAAATGAGGGAAGTGTCCCACATTCAGCTTCGATGACAATACCTACAAGTTCAATTACAATACACATTAACTGATTATTAAGACAAGACAAAGTACATACAAAATCAGATAATATGGGCCTTACTCTAAGAAGGAAAGCAATACAATCCTCAAATTGTTTCTCGATGCGATCTATTTCCATTTCGCACCTAGCCTTGATCGCTGAAACTGCTCCACCGCTGCTCAGCGTCTGTTGTATTGAGTAGAATTCTAGAGCTAAACCGAGAACCATGTTGATTCGACTTGCAATGATTGCCCACTGTATACAGAAACCACCAAAACACCTGGTTTTATAGCTACAAATTTTTAATACTGATTATGCATTTAAGAGGTCAGATACTAGTCCATTACCAGCTTTTCTTGAACTACAAAGCATTGCCTCTGAATGGATAACAAGTACGTCTCGTGTACGTATATGACCTCATCTAGAGACCCTGCTTTCACCATGGCTTCACAAAGTTCACGCCATGCGGTGTGGTACACCTGTTTACATAATACAGTTAAGCTTGACGTGCTTTTCATCTTATTCCAACAGCCTTAACATTTGCTCATTACTTAAACAAAAAAAAATGCGGTAATTACAACCAATTATTCAGTATCAGACAATACCCTGTCCATTACGTATTGATGAAAAGCATCCACAAAATTGAGGAGCTTTTGTTCCAGTAACCAGTGGTGCTTGCGGATTTTTGTTGCAGAGCCTTTACCCTATATCACACAAACACCATAAAATTTTATCAAACTAAACCACACTATGTTGGTCACTGATTATATATATCCATATTGATCAAAATACTGATTAAGCTCTTCGAAATGGATTTTGATGTCACATTAAGAAGTCTAAAAAGAAAGAAATGAGTTTGAGATAGACCAAAGACCTTCCACATCCACCTTCGTGCTTTATCAAGCACATATTTTGCTCGCTTGACCTTCAATAAAAATCCCATCACCTGTACCATTTTAATAGTTAACACATTTCAACAACGAATGGATTTTCTAAAAATAGGTGGATGAGAAAAAGTTACCTGGTTATACTTTTTAATGGCCTCGCTGTTCGCAATAAGCTCAAGCGGCCATGGCACCTTAACAAAACAGTACAGATATTTAAATACATATAGATGTAGACCATGTAATATATTATACGCTGCTATTGGGTGGAAGACTAGATGTGTTTCTCTAGACCTTGTATATGAATTTTAGAGACTCAAGGCAATCTATCCCGAAGTTGTTAGCGCGGCTTTTACGAGTTGAAGAGAGGGGTATTATGTCACCCTTGTCATCTTTGTCTGAAGAACCATCTCTGGAAATAGATACCACCAATGAATCAGGACTGCTTAACAGCATGGTGTCAGCTGAATTTCTAATTGATTCCTGAAAATAACCGTTACAATTTGCAGTTCAGTTGATCTGTATGAACAAAACATACAGTAATAGAAAACAGGGATACATACACAAAAGTTAACAAACGGAATCTATAAGAAGCCGTAAAGAAGAATTTCACCAAAGCCGGTTACCTGAAGGATTATGTTCAGCTCAAAATCATCATTTGATGACTCTCCCTTGCCCAGCCTATCAAATATGACAGTCAGAAAATGCTGCAGAAGGTCCCCTGAAACGATTAAATTTATAAAGATTCCAAATAAGATCCTTTTTTGTGAAAGAAGTAGAAGCACATAAGATGTACCTGAACCTAACAAGTAAATGGCACGCAACACCGCAAGTTCGTGCATCAATTTCCAATCATTCATTAGTTTTGACAAAATCACTTTGCCAATGTAGTCCACCTACAACTCGCACAACTTTCAGTAGGCAACAAAAAAAATCATACTGTAGCAACAAGTGGCAGTGCAACACCATACCTGCCTCTTTATATAGATCGTAAAACATTCTTGCATTATTACAACAGGAAGTGGAGTATCGCTTGGCTCTGCCTTAAGGATCCAGCTGAGAACTCTTGAAGGAAGCGTACTATTCTTTTGGAAAGGTAGGAATGCTGACATATGGAGCTCCGGCTTTTCAGTTTTTTTTGGTAGATCACAAAGATTTCATAATAAGCTATCAGAAACTATTCCACATGGGAGAAAAGTGAAGCAAATGAACATAAAATGATCACAAAATCATCAGTATCAGAGTACCTGAAAAGACGGAAGTAGAGTGGGAAAGGGAAATAACGTTTCTAGAATTTTGGTTTCATCCTGAGAAGAAAGATATTCAGTTCTACCAAATTGGAATCCAAATTTGTAGTTTGTTCCACTTAATTCAGCATCTGCCACGCCAGATCCCCCAAAAACAGCACTCAACAAACTCCCATCATTTAGAGAGGGTAGGCAATAATTTTGTGATAAGTTCAAGGAATTCCAAGCATTTTCATTCCTTTCAAGATCAATTTTAGATACTGAAACAACAAGGTTTTCATGACAGAACCGGCCCTGTAACACCCTTTTCGCAGCAAGACCATTTCTTTCGTCCTCACCACAAGTAACATGACATGCACTCTGGTGTTCTGATTTGGCCATCATACATCTTTTCTCTTGCACAGCTTCTACCAACAACTTATACCACATTCGCTCTGAATATGTGATCACTGGAAAATCTTGATCACCTCTGCTAACTACCAGCTCTCCATTTATAGATGATGCTAAAGTTGGAGAAATCTCCCACTCATCCACCTCATCTTTCCAAAGATATCTAGAGACGTGATCACCATGGCCTATTAGGCCAGCGAGTGATAGGCAAAAGATTTCAGACAAGGATAAGTCTACCGTGCTTCTAAAGCTGTTCTTTTCAGCCTGGAGTATGCCACAACCAGAATTTCCAAAACCATTTCCCCCATGGTACTGAAGGTTTCCAGAATCTTCTGAATACGTTGAAGGAATATGCTGCATCAGCTGCAGTGACTTTCCAGCAGAAACAATCGACTTACATATGTCTTTCATAAATAATGGGCATAACACCCAATTATTATGCTCTTTGTCTTTGTCAGAAACTGAATTAAAGTCGTTTCCACTCACTCCTTTCTTTTGATTTACCGAAGTTGCATTTGATTTTGAACCAGGCACCCTCGTCAACAGATAGCTTTTCTCCCAAAACTCAGCATCGTGAACAGTGACAGATTGGTTCGCTGTAAAAAATAACTGCGAAGAAACAAAGTGAATCTTCACCTCAACTAAAGATATCAACATTATCACACTATCAATTTGCTAGCCTTTTCAAAGAATACTTGATGTTGAAGCATAATCTGCTAGAATAAAATCATTGAATACCCATGGAAATTATATAAAACTCCAAGAACGCCTACCTCTTCAAAAGGATCATCAAGAGTTCCCTCAAACAACCATGAATCCAAACCCTCCACATATGGCAATAAACTTCCAGCAAAAATTTGCAGCAGCATCTGAAATTCTTCCACCTGTTGACAAAATTATCAATATACCAATTAGTTAAGTGGGCAGCAACAAAGGGAAAAAACACAAAAACTCATGAAACGGCCACAACCTCACCACTTTGTACAAGGCATACTTCATCCAGCCTCTTATAAAGGTAATCAAGAACGTGGACAGCAATTTTGGCTGTTGAAGTAGTTGAACATGAGTCAAAATACGCATTAGGGACTGCACCTCGTACAACTTGTAAAAGGTATTCAGCACTTGAACATAGACTAGCAAATGGAAAGAAGAAAAGAAGAAGAATGCGATTAAATATAACTACTGAGCAGAGAAATAGTAAATAATGAAATAATCTAGGCAACAAACCTAGATAAAGAACTAGTTAATCCCAAGAGAGTTGGAGTGACAGTAACATTAGAATTGTTGATCTTCATTTCCTCTCGCAAAGCAATATCTCTGAGCCTCTGTTCCAATGCCAATTGTATATCTCAGTCTCATTAAAATTATGTTGAAGAACACCAAACAAAGCTAAAAGGAAGTAATGATGCTTGCCTCAAGCCAAGCAGAGACAGAGTTCGAAAATGCCATTAAAGTAGGAGGAGATCTAAGAGACGTATTAATTTCAGCAACGATAGACTCCACAAGCTTCAAACATGTTGCGGCATACAAAAATCCAGAGAGAAGTACGTGAAGGCTTGTGTGAGACAAATGAGAGACGCGCATCTCACTTTTAGCTCGGAAAGTTTGTTCGTTTCGGTCCCAGAAAATGAAGGGACTAGAGAGACCTTGCAAAGCTTGTAAGAGACCTCTCACCTACGAAGATTCGGAGAAAAAGAGTTGAGTTGTGTTTGCCGATAGGAAAACTGAAGAATAGTGTTTGTGGCATTACCAGATCGAATTCATTCACGCTCATTGAAGAAGGGGCTAGTTCTAAGTGTGTCCAAACTCTGCCACTGCACATCGCTCCCGGAATTAGGGTTTCTAACCCAGCGCGATCGACTCGAAGCAAAGACTCCATAACTGGGTTTAGCTATCGTAAATTTTGATTCCCATACCACGATCAATTTGATTCTTCTACGAGGGAAATCGAAGAAGTTTGCTAAATGAATTTGATCGAGTAAGCCGGACAACAATTTAAAAGCCACTTTTGACCCAAAAAAAGAAAAATGATCAACATCGCCGCTATTTAATTTAATTGAAACTCAATCATTGAAATGGAATGTTTCTTTTACTCTTAGCATTCGGATCTTTGGTCAGGTCGGGTTTTTTTGCATCCAAAATATTTATACCCAAATAGAATTTGTTACTATTTTAATTCGGTTTCAGATTAGTTCTATTTGAATTCGGGTCAGTTCGGCTCCAAATTTAAAAAACTTGTAATTTACCTGAATACCTAAATAACCGAAAAATATCCCAAAAAATTGCTAAAAATACCAAAACAAATACCTAAAAATCTCATAAAGAAACCTAAAATTTTTTAAAAAAATTTAAATACTTAAATATTCAAAAATATATGAAAATATCTAAAATTAGCAAAAAAATACTCATAGAATACACTATAAGTACCTAAAAAACTATAAAATCGGGTCTTCAGGTACCCGTTCAGTTCTCGGTTCGGATCCGGTTCTTTGGATCCTAAATTTTTGTACCCGTTCGGGTATTTAGGCATTTCAGGTTCGAGTTCGGATCTTCTTTTTCGGGTCGGGTCCAGGTTCGATTATTCGGCTCCGGTTTTTATGCCCAGACCTAGTTCTTTTGTGGATTTTTACACAATTACTATTTTTTATTTCCCAAATAAACTATTTATTGATATCTGATCAAAGAGTTCTTACAACCATAATCCAAAGTATTGAATCTTGAAATTTTAAACTTGTTTAGGTTTCAACAAAAAAAAAAAAAAAACTTGTTCAGATTTAGAATTAAACTACATAAAACAAGAAGTAGACTCAATACTTAAAACTAAGCATAAGAAAACACTCGAATCCGACCCGAAATACCTATAACCGAACCGTACCAAAATCTATAAAATATTCAAACGGGTTTTACATCATGAGAGTACAGGTACCCGGACCCGATCGGATAAAACCCGAACGCGTACCTAAAATACTCGATATATATATATATATAATATTTACACAAATATTTATATATATACTTTTAGTTACACAAATATTTAAAATTATAACTACAGATCTAAATAAACTAATCAATTTTTAATTAATATAATAAAAACTAATATAATAAATATTTTAATTAATAATGATTTTTTAAGATTGTTTTTTCATTTTTCTGGAAATGTTTTGATTAAAAAATTCGGATATCCGAACCTAACCCGAACCAGAACCGAATTCGATCCGAAATAGGGTATTTTAAAGGAATCGAATCCGACCCGAACCCGAAATTTAATACCCGAACCCACAAAAATACATGAACGAGTCTTATATAGGTAAACTCAAAATACCTGAAACCGTAAACCCGAAAGACTCGACCCGATCGAATTCGGATACCCGAATTCCTAGGGCTATGCATTTATTAGGTACATTGGTCGTTCACTTATCATGGGCGTGTGAATTCTAAAACGTGTGAAAAGAACAAAAAATTTTGCATAAGTTTTACTATTTGGAAGTTTGGACTAATTACATTTCGGAAGTTAAGATCTCAATTCATTACATAAATCATAAATCAGGAGTAGACAAACTTACTTTGCATATGATATATATAGTTTGATGTTTCTCAAAACAGAAGAAGAGCCTATGAGATTTCATTGAAGATTTACTTAATTCGGGTTTTAGATTATTTTTATGTTATCTATAGAATTCGATTTCCTTTCTCTAAAATCGAAGGTATCTATTTCCGATTTCGACAATCTATTTTCAGTATGTTTTCAATTATGTCTCCACTAAAATCGTGTTGGATCTGATCCTCTGAAGAGAGCGATGGAATTCCTCTTGTCTTATTATCTCGATTTTGCCATATCCATAGAGATTGGCTATCGATTTCGAATATGCTATATTTTATGTTAAAGATCCTATGTAGTGTTCCTCAAAGCCAAATCTCAATCATATTTATCACTATGATTAGATGTCAAGGTTTTGATTCTCTAATGATTGGATTCGATTTACCTTTCTATGAAGAGGAACCCTTTTTCACTCTTATGTTCTATTGTGGGGATCATAAAGTTAATTTGTATTTCAGTTATACTCTAAGCGATCCCATCATGTCTTTAGTTTCTGAATCTTTGATGATTTTCATTGATGAGGAGCTGATTTTGATTTTGTATGGCATATATTGTGAACGAAATAATGAAAGATCTTCTGTTCAGACAATTGAGATAATAGCTATCATCTTAATGAGCAGATTCATGAGAATTGCTAACATTTGGTCACAGATAGTGATTAGGGGTTTGTTGATTGGCTTTCAGTGCATAATTATCTGCTCTCTCTACATCTTTGTTGGTCATTTTCTGTATTTACCTTTGAGCTGCTTTGGTATGGTTCTGTAGATGTATACCCTATTGTCCGTATTTAATGGAAGGTTTATGCCCTCGAGTATGCCTATTAGTTTCTTACAAGTGAATTCTTTACAGATACTATGGGACCATGTTGTGATTATGCAATATGATCTTGATTCTAGACTGTATCGTTAGGATCTTTCCCACATCAATTGCTTAATGATTCTTTATGTATCTACGTAGAATCTGAGGAGTCCTGATGAGATACTTCATAGTTGCTGCATATCATTATCATATCTCTCTTATAAATGGTCATTCATTTTAATGTTTTCGTCTACAATTTGGCTGGATTTATATATAAGGAGCTTTTCTCTTTTTTCAAAATCAAGCTTATTGCTACTTATTCTATTTTCGTCTCTATTCTCCACATTTCTAACTTGCCTCTTTCTTCCAACCATGTCGCAGCTGAGCCTGGCCAAAAAAGCCTTAGAGACAAGATCACCACCAAGGAAGTTGAAAATCCAAGTTCCAGCTATTGATAACTCTGATCTCTTGGCTCGTTGCTCTAAATCCTTTTGGGGATATGCCTTAACCCACATGTGTAAGATGTCGACACGTTGATGTTTATGTTACCAAAGTTTTGGAATATGATTGGAAGAGTCTCGGGTAGTAACCTGGGAAATGGGAGGTTCCAATTCGAGTTTCAGTCGGAGAAGCAACTCAAACAGACCCTGCGACTTCATGCTAGCAGATTCGATGGATGGATGGTGACTTATGCTCCCTGGAAAGTGTTTGCAGATGCTAACTACCCACACACAATCTGTTTCTGGGTCTTGATCACGAGGATACCCTTTGAGTACAGCACGGTGAAAAATCTATCGTTTGGTGGGAGGCTCATTGGGTCGTGTTTTGGAGATAGATGTACACAAGAGGAGGGTTCTTTTAGAAATCCCATGTTCAAAACCTCTTATATTCTCTCTCTCGTTGGAGTTTGTGGAAGGACAAGAGTCCAATCTCATGATTGAGTACCACAATTTGGAGGGATATTGCGGTTTATGTTATCAAATGACTCACAACTCCGATTGATGCTATTAAACAAAAATGACGTCGAATGATTCTATCAAAGATGAGAAAGCAAAGGGATCCAATGTTGGGTGTGTACAAAGCTACAAGGGAGTAGTTATTAACCCTCAGGATTCTACCAATGACGGCAATAGTGGTAATGATGCACCGCAATTGGTTCATGGTAGGAAGGATAAGAGACTAGGTTCAACTCTAAACGAGTTTTGGAAGCTGGTGGAACTTCTAGTGTGGTACCAGATGCAAGGTTTGGCAAAGGACTATCTTCCAGCTCCACTGTTGACATTGACAAAACTAATGGATATGAAACCCTCTCTTCTAAAAAGGTTAAGCGCCCTCTGTTTTAGATTAATGGTGATTCTAATAATGTTGTGGCGCCGGTTGCACAGATGAAAGCTACTGAACTGGTGGTTGAACATGAAGTGCAAACAGAACTGGGAGAGAAAAGACTCAGATGGAATCGAATGTTCAGGTTCATGATATGCCAGTTCTGGTTACCACAATTCATGTATCATATATGGTTATAGAGGTTGATGAGCAAATTGAAGATGATGAAAAACAAGGTTCCTCAATGGCTCAAAAGTTAGCTGAGTCAGCGGAGTTCATCAGGATGTATGAGTAGAGAGAGCAAGAGAAAGAGCAACAAGAGAAGCTTTAGATGGCTGCAAAGCCTCCGACTATTCCAGGTAAATCATCATCAAGACCATCTACTCCTCTATGAGGTGTTAGTACTCGAAAGATGATGACATTAGCCGCCATGTCGCTTCGCAATAGGATGAAAGAGACTAAGGCTAAAGCGAAGCTGTCCAAGGAGCAAGGAAAAGGCTCAATGAAGTTTTAAGTTTTTTTATGTTTACAACCCTTTGTTGGAATTGCTAAGGTGTTGGTCATAGGGTAGCAATAAGTTTTTTTAGGGAGATTTGGAAAAAACACAAACCTGAGTTTTTGTTCTTGTTTGCAACTAAGAATGATTCTATTTTTATGGAAAAAATTCAAGCTCATCTCGGTTATGATATGATGCTTCTAGTAGAACCTATTGGTTTAAGTGGAGGTTTAGCCTTATTTTATAATGATTCTTTCAATGTCATTTTAAATTATAAAGACAAAAGAGTGATCAATGTTTCACATGATGTTAAAGTATTAATATAACCTTCATATATGGTGAACCAAATCAAAATCTCAGAGATCAAGTTTGGGAGAGGTTAACGAGGATTGGAATTGTTCGGGATATTCCTGGGTTAATCATTGAAGATTTTAATGAATTAACCGGAAATCATGAGAAACAAGGTGGACAGATGCGACATCAAAATTCCTTTTTTATCTTTTAACCAGATGATACAGAACTGTGGACTAGTGGAATTTCCAAAATTGGGAAATTCATGGTCCTGGAGAGGGGTTCGTAATAATGGGATTATCAGGTGTGTCTTAGATAAAGGCTTTGGCAATGACAATTGGCATGATTTTTTTCCTATGTCCGAGATTAAGTATCTCGATATGATTGGCTCTGATCATTAACCAATTGTAGGACATTTTTCGGACAAAGCATACAAACGACGTCAACAATTCATGTTTGACAAACAATGGATTGATAAAGATGGGTTCCATGAGACTTTAGAGAAAGGTTGGAAAGGTTTTTCCTGTAAACGACGTCTTTCGTTTATAGGTCGAATCAAAATTGTAGAAGAGAAATCTCATATTGGAGAAAGAAGTATAAACCCTTCTGGTCAACAAATGAATCTAAACATGCAAAAGTGTGTTGAGGAGTTACAAAATTCTAATTCCTTAACTCCGGCAGAACTTTCAAATGTTAAATTAGCTTTGAAAATGCATATATGGATGAAGAGATATATTGGAAACAGAAAAATAGAAACAAATGGCTCAAGGAGGGCGATGAAATACCAAATTCTTTCATGCACAGACAAAACAGCGCTGTGCAAAGAATATAATAATTGGTTTGTTTAATAATTCAAGGGATTAACTAACAAATTATGAGGATATCATTTAGGAAGCAACCCAATATTTTTCGAGCTTATTTACCTCTAATGATAAAAATGTGAATCTTGAAGAATTAAATGATTTCTCCACTTGTATTGCAAAAAAAGACAATCATATTTCGATGCAACGAGCATCCGAGGAAGAGGTAAGGAGAGCCCGTTTTACGATGGATCCTGGAAAACACCAGTTTAAGACGGAATGACTACACTTTTTTTCCAAAAATCTTGGGAATTAATTAAGTCGGATATTGTTATGCTGGTGAATGATTTCTTGTCAACCAGATCATTTGACAAAGAATTAAATGAAACTAATATTTTTCTAATCCCGAAGATTTCTAGACCAACAAAAATATCGGAGTTTCGGCCTATTAACCTATGAAATATGGGGTATAAAATTATATCCAAGGTGTTATGTAACTTGTTGAAGAGAGTAATACCAAATTTAATCTCGGAAACACAATCAGCTTTCGTCGTTGGTCGTTTGATTTCCGATAACATACTAATTGCACATGAGATGTTTCATGGGCTTCGGACTAACAAAGCAGTGAAAGGTAAGTTTATGGCCATTAAAACGAATATAAGTAAGGCGTATGATAGAGTAGAATAGAGCCTTATTGAGACTCTCATGTGTAAGTTGGGTTTTAGTGAGGCGTGGACAAAATGTATTATGTTTTGCATCACTAGTGTAAATTATTTAGTCCTATTAAATGGAGAACCTAAAGGGAAAATATATCCCAAGAGAGGTTTAGTCAAGGGGGTCTATATCTTTATTTTATGTACAGAGGTCTTAATTTCAAAATTAAAGAAAGCTGAAGATGATAATCTGATTACAGGTGTCTCTATTGCGCGAGCTTGCTCAAAAATCTCTCATTTATTATTTGTTGATGACAATCTTTTCTTCTGCAAAGCCAATACTACAGAAGCTGGGCATATTATTAATATCCTCAAGGATTATGAAAATATTTCTAGACAACAAATCAAATTCGATAAATCATCAATTTAATTCGGTTATGTTGTACCAGATATGGAGAAACTTATGATTCACCAAATTCTGGGTATTCATCAATTAGGTGGAATGGGCTCTAATCTTGGTATTCCAGAGAACATTGGAGGGGCAAATACAAAGGTCTTTGCTTATGTTCGGGAAAGACTTCATGAGAGAATTAATAGTTGGTCTTCAAAGTTCCTTTCTAAAGGTGGTAAGGAAGTTTTAATAAAATCTATCCTTATGGGCTTACCAACTTATGTAATGTCATGCTATCGGTTACCTAAAACAATAGTAACAAGGTTAAACTCGTCTATAGCGAAATTCTGGTGGACTAATCTAGAGATTTCAAAAGGAATCCATTGGAAGAAATCGAAAAACCTATATAAACCAAAAATGGAGGGAGGAATTGGGTTCCGTACTTTGGCAGAATTTAATTATGCACTTTTGGCTAAACAAGTTTGGCGCTTAATTGATTTCCTAGATTCTTTGTTAGCCAAGGTTATGAAAGGGATATATTATAAAACCCTATGTCTGATGAATGCGGATACAACATCTAATCCTTCATATGGTTGGCGTAGTATTGTCTCCGCAAGATCTCTTGTGAGTAAGAGGATTATTAAACGAATTGGTGATGGCAGATCTATTGCGGTATGGAGGGATCCTTGGATTCCAGATACTCATCCAAGACATGCAATACGTTTAGATCCGACTATTTATCCGAATCTTACTGTTGACCAATTTATTGATTCTCAATCAAACACATGGAGTGAAACCCTATTACGACAATACTTTGTGCCAAATGATGTTCAATTAATTTTGGGAATACCCATATCTCGTCGGGTACGACCAGATTATTGGGGATGGCATTATACAAAGACAGGTCGCTATTCTGTGAAATCTGGATATGCTATCGAGGAGAAAAATTTCTCATTCGTGAATGCAAAATATGGCCCAAATTTCTCGGCCTTATATGCTAAAATTTGGAAATTAGATTGCCCAAATAAAATTAAACATTTTATGTGGCAATCATTATCCGGTAGTACAGTAGCTAAACAAAACCTAAATAATTGGGGAATTGACTATGATTCGAAATGTGATAGATGTGGTGCGACGGAGGAAACGATTAACCATTACCTATTTAAATGTCCCTCGGCGGCTCAAACATGGGCACTATTGTGTATCCCCTCGGCTATAGATGTGTTTCCTGGATATTCCATATGGTTTAACCTAGATTACCTTTTCTGGTATGTACCAGAGAATTCTGAAGTCAAAATATTTCCTTCCCTAATTTGGCATATCTGGAAATCAAGAAATGACGTTTGTTTCTCAGGGCTGTGCAAAGATCCCCCGAGTTTATTACTCCAAGCAGAACAAGATGCTCTTGAATGGTCCAAGGCTAGGCGGTCACAAAATCTTCTGGTTGAGCTAGGGACAACTGCTTTAGTCGCTGTTTGGCCAGAGGTTTCTCATCCGCTCACCGCATGTCCAGATTTTAGCGGTTTTAGGTGCTTTGTTGATGGCTCTTGGAAGAGTTCTGATCATTCCTAGGGGATTAGATGGATGTGTTTTCAAGATGCTCTCTCTGGTGAATGTATGGGTGCTCGTCAAACCAGGAGGAGTCTTTCTGCACTACATCCGGAGGTGGAAGCCCTCATTTGGGTGATGGAGTCTTTGGTGAATCATCATTACTTGGAGGTGGATTTGCGACGGATTGCACAGATGTGATACAGATGATGATGTGTCTCGAAGAGTGGCTGGCTTTTTAGACATATCAGGAAGATTTCTTCAGGTTGAAGTCTTTTTTCCAATCTTTTTCCCTTCATGTAATCCCGATGTCTCTTAACCATAAAGCAGATGCTCTAACTTGTTCAGCTCGAGAGTCGGTTTAATGGTTGTAACTACGCCTGGGCAAATTACCCAGAACCAAAAAACCAAACCGAAACCGACCCGAAATAATGGGTACCGAGTAGTACCCGAAATCGAGGAAAATACCTATTGGGTCCTCTTCATCTATATCCGCGGGTACCGGGTAATACCCGGTACTGAACCGATTCCCGAATGGGTATCCGATTGACCCAAAAACATGTAAATATATATGGGAATTTAAGGTAATTTTTGAAAATATTTATGATATTTAAGTATTTTTTCGTATATTCAGATTTTTTTAGGTAAATAATTAAATTTTGGGTATGAAATATTTAAATATATAATGGAATCATAAAAATTTGTCTAATATTTATGTCCGATCCGAATAAGAACCGGTACCGAAACCGAACCAAATTGTATTTGGTTCCTAAATGGGTATAGAAAATATGGACCCGAACCGACCTGAAACCAAGCGGAACCGAACTGACCCGAACCGATCCGGAACCAAGCGGAACCGAACCAAACCTGAACCGAAATATATGCGATTCCTAAATGGGTATAAAAGTTTCATACCCGAAAGACCCGGACCCGAATAGATATTACCTGGAACCGATCCGAGTACCCGAATGTCCAGGCCTAGTTGTAACTTTGTATCCTCTGTTGCTACGCCGTTGGATGTAGATATTTGAGTACTACATTTCTTGGTTGAAAAAAAAAAGAAGAGAAGAAGAGCCATTGGAATATACGTAAGACCCATGGGATATACGTAATAAAATAGCCATTGGAATAGCTCTAAGGTCTTACATTTCTCCACTCAGTAAACGTCTCTATTTCCTTTCTTCTCTTGTGTTTTTATTTTCTTTTTGTTCATGCAATTAGAAAAATTGAAACCTAAGTTAGGGTTATCAGTCAAAATTTATAAGGTTGCATTGTATTACCAAAGAGCTTCTTCATATTATTATTATTCTGCTTGGCTTGGCTTTTCACATCCTCGGTGTTAGTCAATTTTAAAATCTCCCGGTTATCGCACAAAAAATAACCTTAATCTATAAACTTAACGTTACTACATCATAATGTAACATATCTGAACTCAACATTCAAAACGAACAACGTCTATAACATGAACTTTTGAGTCTTTAAAAGATGCAACTCTCTGAAGTCAAAGCCAAAGTGAAGTATCTAACAGACATGGTCAGAGTTCAAGCGTTTAGAGTGTCTATGACGCAATAAAACTATAAAAGAGTATGAAGAGAGAGGCTCCTGTTGTTGAGTTGCTTGGTGTCTCTTTATGTCGTGAGCAGAAGATAGACGAAGTGAAGTATCTAACAGACATGGTCAGAGTTCAAGCGTTTAGAGTGTCTATGACGCAATAAAACTATAAAAGAGTATGAAGAGAGAGGCTCCTGTTGTTGAGTTGCTTGGTGTCTCTTTATGTCGTGAGCAGAAGATAGACGAAGTGAAGTATCTAACAGACATGGTCAGAGTTCAAGCGTTTAGAGTGTCTATGACGCAATAAAACTATAAAAGAGTATGAAGAGAGAGGCTCCTGTTGTTGAGTTGCTTGGTGTCTCTTTATGTCGTGAGCAGAAGATAGACGAAGTGAAGTATCTAACAGACATGGTCAGAGTTCAAGCGTTTAGAGTGTCTATGACGCAATAAAACTATAAAAGAGTATGAAGAGAGAGGCTCCTGTTGTTGAGTTGCTTGGTGTCTCTTTATGTCGTGAGCAGAAGATAGACGAGGCCTTTTAGATATTCCACTATTTCCGATCCTCCCAGCTTCGAAGTTCCAAAGACTCTGTCCACAAAAGTGATCGGTACCTACAGATGAAGATAAGCACCAGAAAAGCATGAATATGAATGACGAACAGATTAAAAGGAGGAATCAAATTCACCCGTGGATTGATGTACTAAGAGAGACCTCTTCAATATGGTATCCTTTTCTGGTGGCACGAACAATCATTTCCATCTGGAAGACATACCCTTTACTCACACATGAGCTAATCACGTCTTCAAGCACCGATTTCTTGTATAGCCTTTCAAATAAAGAGGTAGGGGTCAGGCATAAAATATTTGATTGATGTCTGCTAAAAAGATGCACATGTCTTCGTTGAGCTTTACCGGAATGATCCGGTTAAATCAGATACACCAGGCCATAAAAGTGTTTGAGC
Source organism: Lepidium africanum (assembly GCA_900406405.1). Taxonomy (NCBI): domain Eukaryota; kingdom Viridiplantae; phylum Streptophyta; class Magnoliopsida; order Brassicales; family Brassicaceae; genus Lepidium; species Lepidium africanum. The sequence continues at coordinate 30,919 of OVAX01000210.1, forward strand.
CAGAACATTTGCTCCTCTACTTGTGAGTTTCCGCATAAGATTCCATCCATGTACACCACCACCTTTTACGTATCGTGTACCGGTTACTATACTTGCATTTGTCTCTAGTTGTTTCCTTCATGATAAAGACAACGTCAATCGAAGACACAATATTTTGTGAAATTAGTAAGAGATCACGAGGCTCTTCTTTTTCTTACTTGATGAAACTTGGCAAGTATTTTGGCTGCATAAGAGAAAAGTGTCTGGGTAAGCTAAACAACTAGACGGGTAAACAAGAAAACTCAATTGGTGGCTCTTACATGATGTGAAAGATCAGCGTCCATAATCACGACGAATTCACCTGTGGCATGCTTTAAACCATGGATATATGCAGTTCCTGAGATTATTCATGCCAAGAAGTTTAACTCCACTTCTTTTTAAGCTAAACTAGATGATGGTAAAGTACAGATTACATACCCAGACCAAGCTTCTTGGCTCTTGCTCTTAAAAGCTACATTATAAGAAAAGACAAACACGAGTTCATGTAAACAGAAGAAGGCACGATAATTGACAAAATGCAGGTCTTAACTCATCATTGTACTCACTATGCGGTCTTCACCATACAATTGTTGCAGATCCTTGACAATTTCTTGTGTGCCATCAGGACTCCCATCATCCACAACAATTATCTCAAAATCAACATCCCTATAATCATACAAACAAGTGAATAAGCAAACATTTTTCTTGAGCAATTGTAGATTCCTCGATATTTGGTATAATATAAGGTCTCAGTCACTTTAGACAGAAACCAGTCTCCTTAACAAGTAGAATTCTATTGATTTCTTATAAGTAGCTCACAACTTGATCGTATCTAAGATTAGGATATTTAGCTTCTGATTGTTCTTCCATTACTCAACACTATGAAAGTAGTCCTGTATAAGTTTTGATGGATCACTACATTGGCATTTAGTAGCTCATGTACACAAAACAACAACCATGGATCTGCAAGATACAATGTATAACCATGCTCGGAAATTTTCCGAGACCCATAAATTCTGATCATATAGGGGAAAGACAAGAAATTGGCGATCATATTCCAGTTCGATCATTCAGTCGATGGGATCCAGAATTCGATACAGAAAACACCCAAGTTGGAAAAAACAAACAATAACACCAGAAAATTATTCGCAAACCCGATTCTGAAACCGAAGAACAAACGTGACAAAGAATCAAAAGAAATAATATTCAATTACCGGAGATGCTTGAAAATCAGGTAGACTATTATAGCGATATTCAGGCGTTCGTTGTAGGTAGGAATGATTATGCTGTATTTGTACATTTTTTCTCCTTTGATCTTCTTCTCTTCCGCCATAGTAGCCGAAATTATTTCTCCGATACCGGCGAGTTTTGTAACGGAGCTTCCTTCGTCTTAACCTGTCAGATCGGCAGTCGTCTCTACAAAAAAATAAGGATTAAATACAGTAATGTTAAAATATAGGGACTTAAAATAGCAATTTTCTTAAATTGGGCCAAAATAATAGCCCAATTCAAAGCCCAAATGTAAATAAAGAAAGCTTTAAAACAGGTAAAATCGTTCATTTCATCTGAATCGCTCTCTTTCCGTCCGCCATTTTTTTCGAGAGGTAAAGGTGAAGGTTTTAATTAGGGTTTTGCAGAGAGAGAGAGAGAGAGAGATGAGCCGAAGTTTGGGAATACCGGTTAAGCTTCTTCACGAGGCCTCGGGTCATATCGTGACGGTGGAGTTAAAGAGCGGCGAGCTCTACAGAGGAAGCATGATTGAGTGTGAGGATAACTGGAACTGCCAGCTCGAGGATATTACTTATACCGCAAAGGTAATTAACTGATAACCTGGAATTCATAGATTCATTTATATGATAAAAGTTTTGAACAGTAGGTTTCATTTCAATTCCATTGTTTGATGCTGCTGCTGTAAAAACCCTAGATTTGGCGAGCTGGGTAAAATTAGTTGAGAATTGTACATTCCTTCGCACTTAGATTTCTAAGTGGGGTTCAGTATTTTCTTTGAAAACCATGCTTAATGAAACACTAGAATTGGTGATTCTGCCAGCGACTTCTCCATTTTGACTCTTATTAGATGGGACTACTCTTACTGGCTAAGCCTAGTACTGGTCTATGGGACATGTCAAGTCAATCCTTGGTAACTGAGGAGGAAGATTCTACTTTATATCGTTTATAAGCAAAGCCTAAGTTTTTCTTTCGGAATACAGTGGTCACATATGAATTATCTGAAGTTTTGCGGGTCTTAGATATCCTTTTCCTTGCGGTTGATTTTCTGTGTCGGTTTTCAATTAAATGTGTAACTATTAGGAATAGAACTAACTGTAGTTTCCAGTTCAGAACTTCAGATTTATATATTTAAGTACTAAAATATGTGTATTTCAGATGCAGTTTGATGGCTTCTCTTGTTAATAGTCATATAACTTTTGCTTTGGGATACCCAATGTTGTGTTAACAGGATGGTAAGGTATCACAGCTTGAGCATGTCTTCATTCGAGGTAGCAAAGTCAGGTGCTGTAAACACTTCTTTTGACTTGTGCCTGTGTATGTATTTCATGTGATCATTCTTGTAAGCCTTAGCTGATCCGAAATTGACATATAAAGAAATCTTGACAGGTTTATGGTCATACCAGACATTCTCAAGCAAGCCCCTATGTTTAAGCGCTTAGATGCAAGAATCAAGGTATATGCTTTCTGAACCGTGCATGCATAATGATATTATCTTGAGTCTTTATGCATATCCTATTTTAACATAATACCTGACTTGATTAATCAATGCAGGGAAAGAGCTCATCACTGGGTGTTGGCAGAGGTAGAGCTGCGATGCGAGGAAAAGTAAGTTCAACTCTCTCTCTCTCGTGATTTAGTGCTCATGAAAGCAGTGTTAGAAAGTTTTATGAAACTTACTCAGTATGTTGAAATTTTTGTTACCTATGGCTTTTTTCTTCTTTGTCACACTTTTAATTGTTGGATTCTTAAATCATTGTGATGTTATCTTGAAGCCGACTACTGGGCGTGGAACTGGAGGAAGGGGAGCAGTACCACCCGTGAGGAGATGATTGATTTTACGTTCAACATGCAAGCTTTGATTCTCAGACAATCTTTCTGCACTATCCAGGTGAAAGCCGCCTTTCTTGGTTGTGATTTATGCTTTAGGGTACACTGTAAAACTAAACAAGAGAGAAAGAGAGATATGTCCAGATCACTGCTAATTCTGTATTTCGAGGTATCAAAGATGTTTGAATTAATGACAAGTTTTCGTAACGATCATTGCATTCTCCGTTTCTGGAAGTAGGTGAATGCAAAGCAAATTGTTTTCGAAATAACTTTATGAGATTTGTGTCAATAACGACGGCATACAAAGATGTGTACAATGAAGATAGAAATAACATTATACACATTTCACACACTGTACAATGAAGATAGAATTTTTTGTTCTATAGCCCCTTATTGCTTGAAATTTACCAAAACGACTTGTAGAATATTTGATTCGCAAGTTCATTAGTTCAGTTCCTTAGTACCAACGTGGGTAACAAAATATTCCCCGAGTGTTTGACAAGAATTACAATAGGTGTGTGTATACAAGTTGTGTATACAAAAGCATGATATTAAAAGATTGATTGCAAGCTGCGACACTAAGAAAAAAAGAAGCTTGAATGCATCTTTTTATTCACTTAAGTGAAGAAAGATCTAAAAGACCTTAAAAGAGAAGAATCCAACCATAACGGGCAACTTAAGTTGCTCTCTTCTCTCTCACTCTTTTAGTTTTCATTTAAGAAAAAACTCAAGAGTCAAGTCATATTAGACTTATCCTAGTTTATTCCTCCACTAAAGCAGAAATCCAGCTGGTTCAGTTCTAGCAGCATGACAGTACTTAGATGTGTTGTACTTCCTGTGAACTCCTGTGAGCTTCCCTGTTCCTGCCTTGTGATGGAAAGCAACCATTTTTCTTGCGCATTCCCTAGGTAAAAAAGACAATTCAAGTTTTAGAATTCGAATAATCTCATATGGAGTCTTCAAAGAAATTTGAAACCATGGATATTCTGAATCTTACAATAGCTGTTCTTCCTTGTAGCCTGTGTGAAACTCACAGGTTTTGCTCCATTCTTCAAATCCCTTAAGAGTACACTGAGCAGTGTAGATTGCTGAGGCCGCTAGCTTTGATGGAAGATACTCCAGCATTTCATACTCCACAAGACAAAGCTCGATCATAAAGAAAGATAACACCTCAAGCTGAAATCACAATTGTATACCAGACAGTTTCGGATATAAGGCTTGATGGTTTCCTTACAGAAAGTGCTAACTTTTGATTAGGGAGATAGATGTAAACCTTTTTGTCAGATTGAGCAGCTTTGAGAAACCTTTTCATGAACACATACGGAGTTGGTAGAGAGAAATTGAATTGCAAGGTGTTTGCCATTAGCTTCTCCTGCAATAAAACCCATAAAAAAGGTAAATTCGACTGTGAAACATCTTCCTATGGTATTTAATTAATGTTCAAGAGATAAAATGATATGCACCATATCTAGCACTTCTCTTCTAGTGTAAGCTTTGTCAGAGATCAAGATGAGATCATCTACTACTGGAACTGAAACTTCTTCGTATTTACAAGCAAGCAGCAAAGCAGTAATACCAACCAGCTGAAGCTTTTTCCTCACGATTTGATGAACCGCAAGAAATCTGTCGATGACGTTGATTGTGAGATAAAGAGTTTCCTCCATAAGCTCAAACTTGTAGTGCACCTGGTCAAATTTTCCAGTAAATTTATTATCAGGCATTAAAACACCAAGAATGATCTAAAAATAGCTTTCTTTCTGGATCTATCTACCTCAATCAACCAGTCAATAAGAATTCCTCTCATCTTCTCATTAAGATCTGATTGACTGTCCATATAGTTAGGGGGCACACAACTTAGTTCCTGCAGAATCATAAAATGAATTAAACATATAAATACAAGAAGCAAAATGATGATAAATAAAGAACAGCAATGCAAAGGTTCGTATTAAACAAGACAAAGTCACCTCAAATTTCTTGTAGAGGGCATGCATATCATCGATATATTCAATCACTGCTAAGGGATTCTTCTTGTCGCAGGCATCAATATCGATCACACACTCTTCTTCTTCATCTGCATCTTCCATTTCAATCTCCTTCTCCTTTAGGAATACACAGACAATATAAGCACCTCTATTAACATTTCCATGAACAAAAAATGGGTTAAGGAAAATCTGTATACCATCTGGTCAATCTCTTCCAGCATTGCTTCAGTGTGTTGTACAAACATTGGCTCATTAAATTCGCCTCCTTCTTCCTCATCACTATCATCCACATCAATGATAATCCTCTCTGGTTCTTCGCTTGAAATCGAGTCGGATTTCTTGGTTTTCTAAGCGTTAAAGATGAGAAATTAAGATCAAAATCTGGACAATGTCTGAAACGCATATTGAATAGTGTCACAATAAAGTACCTCCTCACGTATTTGTGGCTTTTGTTCTGCTAACTGAGCAGCAAACTTCCTAAACCAACAAAGAGTAGTAAGAGCCTGTTAATGGACTCACTAATCAGACAATCAGACACTGTGGGATCATGAAAGTAGACAACTTTACCTAGTAATTGGCCTATGCGGCGGTGTTTTGTTACAAATGGCATCCCTTCTGGAAAATCAGAGAAAAGAAATAGATTCTTTAAAACTCGAATCAAAGGGAGTAAAACTAAACTGGAATTTGAGGATGCGGTGAACTTACTGAGAGAGTGATCTCTTGTTGACAGCATAAGGGTAAGACGGACCTTCAATGATGTTCTTGTTAATGGTGCTTAGTGCTCTTCGGGTCGGTCCTGTGGCCGTCGCCGGCATGATCTTTCCTCCGCCGCCTGCACCATAAAAGAAAATTCGAAATCAATTTGAGGGAAAACAAATAAAAGACAAAGATTTGGATTTTGATAAAGAAATAGTTCGATTAGGATACCTTGGAGATTGATTGATCCAACAAATTCAAGGCTATTTTCATTTGATCTACCCATTTTCTTCGTTATCTGCGAAGGTTTTTTATTTCAGAAACGTGCAATTATTAAGTCCCTTGAAATGAAATTTAAAATCGAAACATCCCCCAACTTAAAAGCAGTGTTATTTAAAATTAAAATGATAGACTGGGCAAAATCAAATCTTACAGATCCGGTTTAAAATTTACGAAAGACCCAATCAAGAAGAAGACCTAATCCCAAAAACCCAGATGACGAAACCCACAAATTTTTTTTATTTGAAAGTTCACCTTTCACCGTCAATTCAAAGAAGCACCACAAAATTAAGTCCACGCCTGATAACAAGTGCTTCCAAAACTAGTGAATCTCCTAAACCCTAATTAGTCAGTTTCGGTGGATGCAGTTGATCAAACAAAGGAGAGAAAGAGAGATCTTTCGGAAAACCCCAACAATTCGACCACACTCTCTTCCTCTCTAGTGGCTTGAATTGAAGATCCCTCTCTCTCTCTCTCTCTCTCTGACTCCCTTTCTCTTCTCTCTTTCTCTCTCTATATATAAGGACGACGAAAAGAAAAGAAGAAGAAAAATGAAAAAATGGGATGAAGATTATATTTGAAGACGATAGTAAAAATAAAAAAGAATAGATTTGAAGACGAGTAAGAGCGGATATAATGTTCACAAAATGTTTTTTTTTAAAAATTAACGGCTAGTTGATTCCAGCCGTTGGATTACAGACACGTGTCTAAAATTGAAAGTTGCCTTCTATTCTGCATCTCAACTCAACGGCTATTATTCTTTTTTCTCCATGTCCCTATTCAAATTCTTTGGGTTTTCTTTCTTTTCTCCATTTTGAGGAAGACACCGAATTTATATAGTAAGTAATATAAATTTCTATAAAAAGTGAAATTCGTCTCCTTTGACAACTAATGACAAAAGAATCGTTCACTATATTAACCACAACTGTAAGTTTTTCAAAAATTGAATTTTTAATTTTATCTTTCTCAACAAAGATCGATTTCTTGTTATTTTCGGTATTCTTATAAGCTGGTATTAGTAAATTGTAATCTAACTAAAATGGTTATAAAACTATTGGTTCATAATGATCAGATTTGAAGTGATTCATTAAAATATTATACTAAAAGTTTATGGGAACAATATATATACTCAAATATCTACATAGTAATAGCATTCATATACTGCATTTTCTGCAAACTATTCACTCAAACACCACCGACCACATTTAAATCAATCAAGATAGTTGTCAAAAAGTAGGAACATTGATTTTCTATCTAGAACCACTTCAGAATAATCATCTTGATTTCTATTTGTATAGACAGACTATAGACATTAAACTTAGCTAATGTACTTTGAACACACACAAAAAAAAAAAAAAAACACACGAAGGTAATGTGTTTTCGGTTGTAGGTTTGAATGGCTATATAACTTCTTGTTGAAAATTTATTTCATCAGCATTAAAACAGTGGGTTAAAGCTCACTCATCTAAGCTTTGCCGATGACATTCTAGTATTTACAGATGGCTCAGCTCGTTCCTTACATGACATTCTTGATGTAATAGTTGATTTTGGTAATATCTATGGATTGCAGATAAATATATCCAAATCTACTATCTTCTAAGTAGGTCGTGTTACTTCAGATTTTATTACAACCATTTCTGATGCTGGAATCATCTCAGGCTCTCTCCCCATTAAATACTTGGGTTTGCTTCTATTGTCCAAATCCATAACTCGTGATTATGAGCCTTTACTCGATAAGATTCGCTCTCGTATGAATTCTTGGGCTTCTAAGATGCTTTCCTACTCAGTGATTTTCAACCTTACCAATGTTTGGTGCTCTACCTACGTACCCCGAAGGGATCAAACCAAGACGTAGTTCTGAATACATAATTAAGTAGATAGAGATGCATCAAGTAATGCATCTAGGTCACCGAGTTAACGCATCGTCAATAGTAGTCACGCTTCAAGTTGATAGATTTCCAACTTCGTGGAATCATCTCTCCTTCCATAGTCGCGATCTCGTAAACTCCTGATTTTACGACTTTGTAAATAATGTACGGCCCTTCCCAGTTCGCGCCGAGTTTTCCAGTGTTGTCGAACACTTTTCAGAATACCAGATTTCCTACTGCGAAGTGTCATCCTCGAACCTTCTTATTTTAGTATTTTGCGGCTTATTATTGATAATTTTGCACTCAGAGAAGTGCTTTGTCACGTTCTTCTTCCAAGTCATCAATACTAGTTTTCATTGCTTCGTTGTTTGAACTTTTATTTTGGGACTGTTACTTCAGCTGGAGCCATTGCTTCAATTTCGTGAGAGAGGAAAAAAGGAGTTTGTCCTGTTGAGCATCTCAGTGTTGTCCGATGTGACCATAATACACTATCCAACTCGGAAACCCAATTTCTTTTCTTATCCGCAAGCCTCTTCTTGATTCCATCTAGTATCCACTTGTTTGTCACCTCCGCTTGTCTGTTTGCTTGCGGGTTTTGTGGAGTTGATTTGCTTACTCGGATGTTCCATCGAGAGCAAAAGTTAATGAACTTTGCTGAGATAAATTGAGATCCGTTGTCTGTCACAATCTCATAAGGTAGCCCAAGTCGGCATATGATGTTCTTCCATACAAACTTGACTACGTCTCTATCCTTAATTTGAGAGTAAGCTTCTGCCTCAACCCATTTTGAGAAGTAATCTGTCATGACAAGCATGAAGCATTTTTGCTGAGATAAAGGCAATGGTCCGACTATATCCATTGCCCATCGCATAAATCGATATAGTATGATTGTTGAAGTTAGTTCTTCAGTTGGGGCATGGATTATGCATCCATGTCGTTGACACTTGTCGCACTTAGCTGCATATTGTGCGCAATCATTTCCCATAGCTGGCCAATAGTATCCGAGAGTTCGGATTTCATGCACAAGTGATCTTCCACTGTTGTGATTTCCACTAGCTCCATCATGTGTTCCCTTTATGATTTCGTTGATCTCGTCACCGTGGATATAAGTAAGGAGAATTCTGTTTGTGCTTCGCCGATATAACTTCCATCGACTTGGGTGTAAGCTGCCCATCTGTCTTCTAGAGTTTCTCCATCAACAATGTATTTGAGGATCTCATCTCTCCAATCGATTTTCTATTCATCAAGTTGCTTGATATCTGGCATCTCGGTGTCGGAATCGTCTACGGTGTTGGAAATTATCGAGACGAGTTTGCGGTCTCCTTTTGGTAGCCTTCTATTTATCGATCTATACTCTCAACTAGTATAAATTGTCTTTGAATGGGATCCATTGTAGATGCAAAGGCTGCCAAGGCGTCGACTGAAGTGTTTTGAGATCGAGAAATTTTGTTGACTTTGAATTTTAGTTCCTTTGTCAAATCCTTGACGACTTTATGATATGCTTCCATTCGGTCGTTCTTTGTATCATAACCTCCGTTTACTTGGTTGACTACTAAATGAGAGTCATAATAACACTCAACTTCAGTTGCTCCGATTTCTTTGGCTAGCTTGATCCCGGCTATCATTGCTTCATATTCAGCCTCGTTGTTTGATGCTGGGAATGCAAGTCGAAAAGATTGCTCTAGGACCTCTCCAGTTGGGCTTTCTAGTCAGATTCCAACTCCTAAGTCGTGTTGATATGATGACCCATCAACGTAAATTCTCCAAGTTCGAAGAACTTTTTCTGTCTCTAAAGGTTCCAAGTCGGGAGACAATTCGATTAAGAAGTCGGCTAGTACTTGAGACTTTGCGCTTGTTCTTCCTTTGAATTTTATATCGTATTCACTTAACTCAATAGCTGAGGTTAGAACTAGCGCTGGGTGTTCGGATCTTCGGGTCGGGTCCTTTCGGGTCCGGTTCTTTCGGTTCCAGAATATTTATACCCATATAGGACCCATTACTATTTTGGTTCGGTTTCGGGTTGGTTCCATTCGGGTTCGGGTCGGGTTGGGTCCAAATTTAAAAAACTTGAAACTTACCCGAGTACCCAAATAATTGAGAAATATCTCAAAAATGCTAAAAATATCAAAACAAATACCTAAAAATATCATAAAGATATCCAAAAATAGCGAAATAATATTTTTGAATATCTAAATATTCAAAAATATGTGAAAATATCTAAAATTACCAAAAAATACTCATAGAATACTCTAAAAATACCTACAAAAAAACTATAAAATCGGGTCTTCGGGTACCCGTTCGGTTCTCGGTTCGGGTCCGAGTTTGAATCTGGTTCGTCGGGTCCTAAATTTTTGTATGCGTTCAGGTATGTAGGCATTTTGGGTTCGGGTTCGAGTATTCTTGAAATATAGGATTTTAAAGAAGCATACGAGTTTGGGCTATTGATGGACAAGCTCCATTTGGCAAAAGAGAAATTGTTTATGTTGATTTCATAGGAAAATCCAAACATGCAGTTCGGCCCAACATGTACCATTAGGCTAGAGCCCATTACTATTTTAGAAATGGCTTGTGGTCCAAAAATGTAATGGACTTGTGAAACTGATTAGTACGATAATACAAATCAATAGGTAATTAATAACTGATCGGTAACAAAAGCAAAACTCATTTGTTGATTAGTAATTTGATTTATATATAGTTGATAAAAAAAAATGATTTCTGTATTTTAAACTATGATAAAACTAACAAAAGAAACAAAATTTAGATGAGCAAAACGTTTTATAAAATGACCCCAAAAGAAAAAGTTAAAATGAAATATAAAGCTATTACAATATAATTGATTTAAAGTTTTAAACACTTGAGTTAAGTCCCAATCTGGGCACCAAAAGATTCTACTGCCAAAAATCTTTGTCTTTTCTTTTTGATTTTTCAACTCCATTGACAAAAATTCAAAGAAAAAAAGCAAAGGATAAGGTGTAATCCGGATATTTGTCGTGTTGAACCACTAAAACGAATACCCATTCGTTGGATTGAAACCCAAAAATTAACTAAGCTTGGGAAGATATGGACGACGTGGCAACTTGCATGTAGCCTCCTATCCAATTTAATAATTAGTATTATTGCTAACTTAGGTTATTAGGTTTAAACACAATTTTCAACACTAGTTTTCTATCTACGTACTCTTCAGTTTTTCAAATGTTATATCAAAATTTACAGATACTCTAAAAATTTGGTTGTTGAATATTCGAATATTCCACCATATAAAATGCTGAGAAACTGTGAATTCTTCAATACAAACAAATTGGCTATGATTCTGATGCTCGCATGCACAATGGCGAAACATGAGACAAATTTATTACATAGCTATCCTATACTATACAGATTTTATATACAAATGTACAATTTAGCTAGGCTGCGAGTCTGCGACGTTGTCTGAGTTTATGTCTGTTTTTGTTGCGTCATCAAACAAAGACTTGAATTTGGTAAGATAGTTCCTCCAAGTTTATCCGATAAGAGGACTTTGATGAAATGTTAGGTAAATTACAAACGTTTCTTCTTGTAAATTCTAGATGATTATGGTCTTGGGTTCATTATTGTTTGGAGGTTTAGGATTACTATATTTGTAAATTATCACAACATTTGATACACATATATTCGATTCGTAAATATTTCTTATCATACAAAATTTGAAATCTAGTTTTGATTCAACTACATTAAACTAATAGTTTTTATAGCAAAAAAGATACGTTGAAACAACAGGTTATAATAGTGATGGTTGATGGATACAAAGTAACATCAGAAAGTTTAGTTATAGAATTTAATACGCAACATATTGTTCGTTATAATCATAAAAATATTACTAAAAATCTCATAATTATAAACTTGATAATTAAATAAATCTAAATTATGTAGGAATTTGGCTATTGGGCCGGCCAGTTGTAGCTTATTGTTGACAAAAAAAAATCTAAATTTAACTGGATAAATATTATAAGCATATTCGGTTCTTCTCAGTCTAATGGTAAATATATAATTCAGTTAATAACTCTAGTATTAAGATTCGACCCCTCCCTATTACAGCAGATAAATTAATAGAGCTTTCAGTATAAACTTTAAACTATGAATCAGACTTGTCAATCTAATTATTTACAAAATCATATATATTATAAATAAAGAATATCTGAAATCAAGTGATTAAATATTTAGTTATGCTATATTTTGTCAAGAAAGTTATTCTGTAATTGCTTGTGTTTTCATTAGGAATCATTTAAAATATATAGAGGTTTAAAACTTAACCTAGAAGCAAATAACTAAACCGAAAGATACAAACCAAATCATTTATATTAAACTAATCGGACCCGCCTAATATTGAGCAAGGAGATGCACCGTATAGCTCAGGTCTAGCCGAATTGTAGATAGGTAGACAAGACGACCAACCAATGGGCGATACTAGAAGGATCACCAAAGAATTCATTGTCCTCACATGCTAAGGTATGATTTTGTTCACTCGGTGTATCATATGGATGTGAACCTGTTAAACCACCTCTTTGATGATATCCAAAGCATACTTGCGTTGACACACATAAATGCCATCAGCATTCCTAGTTATCTCCAAACCCAAGAAGTACTTCAAAACACCAAGATATTTTATACGAAAGCAAGAATTCATATAAGTCTTGAATTTAGAGATTAGGTCATAATCATTACCACCAATCACCAAGTCATCGACGTAAACCAAGACATACAAGTATGACTTTTCGTGATGATAAGAGAACAACGAGTAATCCTTCTTGTTCTGAACAAAACCGAACTTAAGAAGAGACTCAGAGAGCTTGACAAACCAACCATGTGGAGCTTGTTTTGGACCATAAAGAAACTTATTTAGGCGACAAACCTTCGTGGAGCCACTCGCCCAGTAACTCGGAGGTAGTTTCATGTATACTTTCTCTTGAAAATCACCATGTAAAAACGCATTATGAATATCCATCTGGTAAACTTCCCAATTCTTTGCAGCCACCACCTTAAGAAAGACACGAATTGTTGTCATCTTCACAACCAGAGCAAAAATCTCATCATAATATGTTCCTTCCTCTTGTCTATTACCTAAAACAACCAAATGTGCTTTGTATCGTTCCAGAGTACCATCAAATTTCAACTTTACTTTGAATACCCATTTATTGCCAATTGCAGATTTTCTTTTAGACAAGTCAACAATATCCTATGTATCATTAAGTTCCAAAGCATCGATCTCATCCTTAGAAGCAAGACGCCAATGTGCATGTTTTATAGATTCCTTGAAAGAACTAGGCTCACCATGAGCATCGACCACAACGACTGTTGAGAAGAAGACAAGCGATCAAGTGAAAGGTAATTTACAAGAGGTTATACACACTCACTTGAGAGCTTTGACTTGGGTTTGTCATGTGCGGCAGCGGAATAAGTAACATAAGTATTTGAATCAAGCAAGATTGAAGGCTTGCATACTTGATGACCACAACCAAGTTCCTCAGGTTCCACGATTTCAGGCACGGCTTCAGGGACATTGTTGTGCACCGTCTCTGGGTCAACAAGAACATCATCAACAACAACATCATTCTCGTATGTATTAGTAACCATAGGAGGTTCAGTGAAAGCCATGAGATTACTAGGAGCTGCTGCTTCCGGTGATGGGGAATCGTCAATGAGTGGTACCAGAGTGGGAACAATATCCAATGGATCAGTAGGTGAAGAAGAATCTGATACCTCATCATCAAAGAAAGAAGAATCACGAGATGACATATGTGCTGCAAACAAAAATATATTTTCAAAAAATTGCAAATCCTGAGAGACAAATGATCTTTCGGTTTTCAAATCATAAACTTACCAACCCTTCTTGCCAATAGGGTAACCAAGGTAGACACAACGAGAACTCCGAGGAGCAAACTTGACACTGGGCTTAGGAGCTTGAGAAGTATAACAAAGACACCCAAAAACTCGAATATCATCATAACTTAGAGGATGAGAAAACACAAGCTCATATAGAGTTTTAGATTCAAGTAGCGGTGTTGGCGTTATATCAATAAGATGTGCAGTAGCGTGGATACTTTATTCCCAAAACTGTATTGGTAAATTAGCCTGAAAAAGCAAGGCACGAGCGACATTAAGAATATGTTTGTGTTTGCGCTTGACCCGTCCGTTTTTTTGAGGAGTATAAGTACACGAAGTATGATGAGAAATCCCTATTTCTGCAAAAAACGGATACGAGGGAATTTTTTTTGTCCCATTATTTGTATGAACCGTCTTTACTTTCTTTCCAAACTGGCGATCAACCCATGATTTGAAACGTTTTATAACACTTGGTACGACTGATTTGTCTCAAAGTAGATGGGTCCATACTGCTCGAGAAAAATTATCTACTATTGTAAGAAAGTATGTGGATCCTAGTTTGATATGGACCCTAGACATCACAATGCAATAGATCTAAACAAATCATCAGCTTTATTAGAACTTTCAAGAAAAGACAAACAAGACTGTTTTGTTAGCAAGCATACAATACAACATAAGACTCATCAAGTTTGCTACTAGTGCGAGAAAATAAACCAAAGTCAGACAATAAACTAAGAATTGAAGAAGAAGGATGTCCCATCCTTTTATGCCATAAATCTCAAGCATCAATCTTCGAGCTAGAACACACCTAAGGAAGTACCGAACCTGAAAAATGATAGACTTCATCTCGTGCGTCACCTTCTTCAATCAAAGTCCTCAAAGCTTGGTCATAAATCAAATAAAACTCTTTTGTAAAAATTACTGCACTCGCAATAGTATAAAGCAATTGTGCAACCCAAATAAATGTGATAGTCAGAGTTGGTGCATAAAATACATCATTGAAAACCATTATGCCTTCAAGAGACATAGTCTAATTTTTTGTTGACCAAGCCAGAACATCATTGGGCAATTTTATTGGATAAGCATCTATGCCTTGAAGATTATCAAGCAAAAACATGTCCCCTGTCATATGATGACTCGCTCCCGAGTCGATTATCAAATCATATATGCTATGTGTACCAAAGAGTATAAGTTTTTCAGACTTACCAGACAATATTTCACCTGATGAAGACTTTTGTTATCGAGAAAACTAGCCAGAGAACTCCATTGATCAACTGTCAGAGAAGGAATCCCAACTGGTAGAGCAGTAGGTGTTGCAGAAACCTGGTTTGTTGTGGTAATACCCCGACCACGACTACGGCCACCAGATGAATTGCCACCATGACCACGTGAAGACCCACTATAACTTTCCTGATCATTCCACCATTCTGGATATCCAACTATTTTGAAGCACTGCTGTTTCTCATGACCCGTACGATCACAGTGAGAACATACAAGGGATTTCTTATCAATAGTTAAATTCAAAGCAGACAACACAATAACACTGCTCGCGAAGGTGAATTTCTTCCTGAAAAAATGAGAGTAAACTTGTCCGACTTTCATGTCTGAAACCCTAGCAAGGAGATTGGAACGAGTTATCCCAAACTTCTGACTATCGAGCCCCATTAAAATTAATGAATGCAAAGACTCTCTTGTTTCTTGTTGTAATGAGCCATCAAATCACAACCAGATGTCCTGCAACAACAGGAAAAACCTTTGTCAACATTAGTCAAATTATCCCATAAAACATTGAGATTACTATAATAATGTTCCACATTTATGCCTTCATGTCTGCACTTCGGATCTCATCATGGAGTTAATACTCTCGAGTATTATCACTAACAGAGAAGCGTGTGCGAATACCCTCCCACATCTCTGATGCATCATCGACGAGTGAGATTGAAGATCAAAATTTTTATTCAATACTTGCGAGAATCTATATGATGATGAGAGAATTAACTATATCCCATCTCTCTGCATCTTTGATTCCTTCTGCAGATCTCTTTAGGGTTTCGTTTATGAAGCCCAATTTCCGTTTAGTGCAAAGAGAATTAGTCATAAGCTTAGACCATCGTTCGTAGTTAGCTTTATTTAGCATGATCAAGGTGAGAACATGACCGCTGAGATCTCCAGTTTGAATCAAACATGGCAAAATCAACGCTGATTGCTTGTTCTCGGTTGCCACAGACATCTTGCTTGGAAGTCAGAATCGAGAAGTTTAGAATTAGGGTTAAGATTTTGAAATCGAGATTAGGTTTAAATTAAGGATTTCGATTTTTGTTTTAGGTTTAGGAACAACAAATTACTCCAGACCGAATGGAGGTTCTGATACCATGTCAAGAAAGTTGCTTTGTAATTGCTTGTGTATTCATTAAAAATTGTTTACTATACACAAGTTTAAGACTTAACGTAGAAGCAAATAACTAGACTGAAACATACAAACTAAATACTTATATTAAACCAATCGGATCCGTCTTATAATTTTGTTCTAGAATTTAATTACAAGAAATCATGTACCCTTTTAACTATAACAATGTTCAAATTTGAAGAAATTTGTTTTATAGATTACACTTTTCTCAATTCCAGTTGGTGACCAGAAAAAATATTACTTTCTAAAAATTACTATAATGGGACAAGATTACAACTTTTGTGAGAATAGTATATTACTGTTAAACCTAGTTTGTAATAATATCGAACTAAGTAACAAGAGCAAGTTGTTCACTCTAAAGGGACCCAATTGTAATCCCCCAATCGAATTATAAATCAGTTTATCATCCAAGTAACGTGTTAATTATCACCATATGTTTCCCAACATTGACTCCCCACCATACCCACTCAATTATGTCATTTCATCCTTTTGTATCTTTTATAAATTATAAATTTTTTGAATTTTCAACTCGTATTTCTTAGATTCATGACCATCTTATCTATAAATGGTCCATTATATAGTTTTATAAATATAAGCTTATTATTGCTATTCTTCCAAATAAATTTAAGGTCAAGTGTTACTAAAATAAAATACGAGAAAAAAAAAAAATTCGGGTCCTATATTACAAAAAATTTATATAATATTTTAAAAATAAAATTTTAATTTTTTAGGGCCTTTAATTTTCATGCTCTATTTTGTTAAATGGAAAAAAGTTTCTAACATTAAAAAAAAAACTGTATTAAATTTCAAAATAAATCTTTTAGTTTTTTGAAATTCTTAAAAATCATAAGATTTAAGGAAAAAAAGATAAATCATAAGTAAAAATAGTATTATATTTTTAAAATAAGTTTTTAACTTTTTTGAACCATGTGATAGATCTCATATCACACGTACTAAATTTCGACTCTGTCATCTTTTATTAAACGCCGTAGGCAACACAAATCGGATGAATCTAATATAATATGTAGTTACCGGTTTAGCTAGTTAATTCCACCTGTAAAACAAAATTTACTTTTTGTTCAACTACTCGAAATTGTTTATATCCTTGGTATATTATTTTGATGTTTTACGCAAAATTTTAATCACAATTCACAAAAACATATAGCCTTTGTCTTAAGTCGTAGCACGTGCTAATAAAGTTGAAGAACAAATCCTAATTTTGGTCGACTGAAACATCATGTAATGTTTTTTTTCAATAATTTAAGAAAAATCATATAATTTAGAAATGATAAAACAGAGAAACCTTACATTTTCCAACTTGTGTCTGACACGAATTTTATGTACGATAAGATCAAACACACTGTATATATCACTACAGATGTCCTGAGATTGTAAGATCCAAACTGGGAAATAAACAGAGTTTGGTTTCACTTTAATTTATTTTACTTTTTTCTAGACATAAAATCTAAGATCAATTGGATTACAAAAAAACTTGTTACATCGAAAACATTAATTGTTACGTGAACAAAAACGGATTATAAAATTCATAATGGCCACACAGAATTTAAAATTATTGTAGTAATACCTATTAGTATGTGTTTATATTAAAAGCTTTATTTCTTTCCTTCAATAAAGATATATAATATTTTTCTCTGACGAGAAATACAGATCAACTAGCAATGCTGACTTGTCGGGCTCAGCAATTATTTTAGCCACCGAATGGATTTTTTTGAGATCGATGCCAGAAAAATGAAGAAAAAGAAAAAATATCTAAAGTGGGGCACTCAATTATTGCATTTATTTTCCTTTTTTGTCAATATGGACTTATCGTTTATCACGAAGGAAAGTAAACACAATGGCCCATTTTTACTGTACCGATAAATTGATGTTGAGAAGACAAAAATACCCTCGGCCGCCATTATTATTGTGCATAACACACGCTTTCGGGTTTTCACTATATATAGGTACTGCATAAGATCTCATCACTCTCACTTATACCAAAACCTTTATACCAGCTTTGAGGATCATCCTCCTTCCTTCATCACCATGGATCCTTACAAGGTATCTTTCTTTTACTTTTCTTTCGTCTTTGTGTGTTCTTTTGAATCGATCATGTTGAACTATATATGATCGTTTTTAATTTCTTCTGCTTTTAATGAGAAAAAAAAAGGAGCTAAATCGATTTGATGTTCTCTTATATTCAGTGTTATCATTTGAGTTCAGAATCTTGCTATAAATTCTATTTGGTCAATTGAACTCTTTAAGTTGGCGATCTTTTTAATTAAACCACTGCATGGGAAAGAAACGCGCCACATGTGGTTCGTTTCCCTTGTTTTTTTGTTCTTTTAATTAACGCATGTGTTCATATTATTGGACGTTGTTTTATTATTCCTTCTATTATTTTCTTTAAGTGAGCTCAAAAAAAAAGAAGTTATATTTAATCAAACGATTTCTTAGATCCATACACCTTATTAATCAAATCTATACACGTTTGATTAGTCTGATATAAATAATAGATGAACTGTTAGATTTTGTAAATCATTATCGATCCGTTTTTAAATTTTTTTGAGAAACAAAAAAAATCTGACCAATACTTAGAAGTTTTCTTGCTTTTCTCACACCTACAACAATTATTGTATGGCTTTATTTATTAGAACCCACTAAAAACTGATGTGTAGTAGTCGTAGATCCATCAAACAAGACTTGAATATACGGAAGTATCCAATATTAAGAATAGAATAAATACCAATATGTTGACTGTTTCCGTCACTAATTCACCCAGATCCGAGTACGAAACCGGGTTTTAGTAAAATTTATGTGGACTTGCTGCTTAAATTGACCAATAATAAGTGTTTTTGCTGGAGAATTATGCTGATAATCTCGATCGTAATGGTTGTGCTTGCAGTATCGTCCTTCGAGCGCATACAACTCCCAATTTTACACCACAAATGGTGGTTCTCCGGTCTCCAACAACACCTCTTCCCTCACCGTCGGAGAAAGAGGTATTGTTTTTTGAATTCTAACAATCTTTACGAAATATGAAAGAGATAGAACTTTTTATTAATGGAGTGTGATGGGTTTTTGTTACTTTAGGTCCGGTTCTTCTCGAGGACTATCATTTGATTGAGAAGGTTGCCAATTTCACCAGAGAGAGGATTCCTGAGAGAGTGGTTCATGCCAGAGGCATCAGTGCTAAGGGTTTCTTTGAGGTCACCCATGACATTTCCAACCTCACTTGTGCTGATTTCCTCAGGGCTCCTGGTGTTCAAACTCCGGTTATTGTCCGTTTCTCTACTGTTGTCCATGAACGTGCCAGTCCTGAAACCATGAGGGACATTCGTGGTTTCGCTGTCAAGTTTTACACCAGAGAGGTACAATGAAATGTTTTGTGGTTTCCATTTTTTGATCTGCTCTTTGCTTCTTTTGATTCAATACTGATGTGTCTTGCTGCTGCTTTTCATTATAATCTCAGGGTAACTTTGATCTTGTTGGAAACAACACTCCTGTTTTCTTCATCCGTGATGGGATTCAGTTCCCGGATGTTGTCCACGCGCTCAAACCAAACCCGAAAACTAACATCCAAGAGTATTGGAGGATCCTGGACTACATGTCCCACTTACCAGAGAGTTTGCTCACATGGTGCTGGATGTTTGATGATGTTGGTATTCCACAAGATTACAGGCACATGGAAGGTTTCGGTGTTCACACCTACACTCTAGTCTCCAAATCCGGCAAAGTTCTCTTTGTCAAGTTCCATTGGAAACCAACTTGTGGGATCAAGAATCTGACTGATGAAGAGGCAAAGGTGGTTGGAGGAGCCAATCACAGCCACGCCACTAAGGATCTCCACGATGCCATTTCATCTGGTAACTACCCTGAGTGGAAACTTTTCATCCAGACCATGGATCCTGCCGATGAGGATAAGTTTGACTTTGACCCACTTGATGTGACCAAGATCTGGCCCGAGGATATCTTGCCGCTGCAGCCAGTTGGTCGCTTGGTTCTGAACAGGACCATTGACAACTTTTTCAATGAAACTGAGCAGCTTGCTTTCAACCCCGGTCTTGTGGTTCCTGGGATCTACTACTCAGACGACAAGCTGCTCCAGTGTAGGATCTTTGCTTATGGTGACACTCAGAGACATCGTCTTGGACCTAACTACCTGCAGCTACCAGTCAATGCTCCCAAATGTGCTCACCACAACAATCACCATGAAGGTTTCATGAACTTCATGCACAGAGATGAGGAGGTAATGTCTTTGTACCACTCAAGCTACAGTAGTTGATCTTTTGACTTGGAATCATTATCTTTATCGGGTGTTTGCTTTTACAGATCAATTACTATCCTTCAAAGTTTGATCCTGTCCGCTGTGCGGAGAAAGTTCCTATTCCTTCAAAATCCTACACTGGAATCCGAACAAAGGTATCTGATTCTCTCGACATGTATCCTATACATATTCAAAACATAGACTCAATTTATTCGAATTTGATTGCTAAAACAAGCTTAAATTGCCAATGCTGCAGTGCATCATCAAGAAGGAGAACAACTTCAAACAACCTGGAGATAGATACAGATCCTGGGCACCAGACAGGTAAAAACATCCCACCCTAGGAATCTCTTACAAAATTCTCTCAGAAACTCACTAAACCAAAGCTTAAAATCTTCTCTTTTCATGTTTACTAATGCTCACAGGCAAGACCGATTTGTTAAGAGATGGGTTGAGATTCTGTCAGAGCCACGTTTGACCCACGAGATCCGCAGCATCTGGATCTCTTACTGGTCTCAGGCTGATCGATCTTTGGGACAAAAACTTGCAAGCCGTCTCAACGTGAGACCAAGCATCTAGAGACAAAATGTCCAGATAAGCTCGTCTCCGAGAGGTACAATCACATCATCGCTTGGTCGTCATATCCTCATCAAGATATTTCCCTGTGATCGTTGTTTTATGTCTGTATAATACATGCTTGTAATCCCCATCAAACCGATGTTCTTACTCTCACTGTCTCTGTGATCTCTTTTCAATAAAAATCAATATTTCTTTAAGCAGTTACATACATTATAATATTTGTGGTCGTTTAGATTATTATTAATTCAGCTTAAAATATAATAATAATAATAATAATAATAATAATAATAATAATAATGCGTATTGGACATAGGTCAAAGTAGATATTATAATTAATTTGTATATATTTATCCACACGTGTCCCACCTTTCTCATGGGCTTTTGGATTAGATTGAGCTAAAATTGAGATATTTTATCTTGGCTCGGTGTATAACTACGTGGAACAGTGCGAACACACGGACGCCCAATTGCGTATATATTCAGAGGAAAGAAAGAAAACACAGCTCACCGTAATTCGCTAGAACAAATTCGGATCAAATTTTCTGCATCATGGATTCTTACAGGGTATACACATCGATCGATCCTCCTTAGGCTTCTTTTGTAATCTGTAATTTTGTCTCTACTTGATTCTGAATCGATCAATTACGTCTCGTATCCAATTTGGTGTGATTTCGGTTTGATATTTCAATGTAAGCTTCTTGTTCGTCGAAATTTGATGTATCCTTGCGGATCACTTGAGAATTTTTTGTGATTTGACAGTCGATTTGTTTTTTTTGTAAAGTGATCGAGATAATGGTCCAGAATTGCGTTTGAGATTGTTCAACTAGTGGAGGTTTGTGTGGGGTCTTTGAATCGATTTCTTTATTATTTTATGCAGAGATCGAATTTGGGATTATTCAGGTTTTAAAATTTCCAGAAGAATTCGTCCGTTTTATAATTAAATCTACTGATTGTTTAATATTTCCACCTGCTCATGTTGAAATCAACTAATCTTTGAAGCTGACGTGTGATATGGCAACATCCTTGTAGATCATCATGTTCTTAGGCTTTTTCCTACGATTGGGAATCATTTTGTCCATTATGTGTCCGATTGTGAAATCATTGTTGCTTCAATATCAGTTACGACATGCTAAACATTACTTCCTAGCTTTGACCATGTTTATCACAATGTGATCAAATGTTTTGTGGTACTGGGATGTATCGAGTATCATTATTTGTTCAAGATATATTTCCAATCAAAGGAAATTTGATTACAATGCGCAATCCAATTACATTTTTTGAATATATTTTTGGGTGTAGGTTCGTCCTTCAAGCGCTCATGATTCTCCGTTCTTCACTACAAACTCTGGTGCTCCAGTGTGGAATAACAACTCTTCTTTGACCGTTGGAACCAGAGGTGCGTGTCTTTATATCTCGAATGCAGATAAACAATTATGGCAAACAAGTTGGTGTTGTGGTTATCAGAAATGTTCTTGAGGCTAGTTATGGAAATGACAAAGAATTTGCAGGAAACGTTTAGACGAGAATGCAATCATATATTTGGACTTTTTTGACTCAGCTTCCTTCCTTCTGTTATATATAAAATGTGATATGATTCTTCAATGTTATTTTTTCGCTGGTTAGGGAAGTTTAGATATTTAACACAATGATCTTTACATATGGTCAGGTCCAATTCTTCTAGAGGACTACCATCTGCTTGAAAAAATCGCCAACTTTGACAGGGAGCGAATTCCTGAGAGAGTAGTTCACGCCAGGGGAGCTAGTGCAAAGGGTTTCTTTGAAGTCACTCGTGACATTACACAACTCACGTGTGCTGATTTTCTTCGAGGACCTGGTGTTCAGACTCCTGTTATTGTTCGTTTCTCAACTGTTATCCATGAGCGTGGTAGCCCTGAGACTCTGAGAGATCCTCGTGGTTTTGCTGTGAAATTTTACACCAGAGAGGTCAGCTTTCTTCTGATCCTTCCATTGTCTTTCCATTTTTCTGAAATTAATATTGACGTATTTTGTTAGTATTTGAACGTTTTGATCACCACAATTCTGATCAACTGTGAGTGTATTTTACTCTACTGATTCTTTTTACCTCTGTTTGCAAACTCAGGGGAACTTTGATCTTGTTGGAAACAATTTTCCTGTCTTCTTCGTCCGTGATGGAATGAAATTTCCTGACATGGTCCATGCCTTGAAACCGAATCCCAAATCCCACATTCAGGAGAACTGGAGGATTTTGGACTTCTTCTCCCACCACCCAGAGAGTTTGCACATGTTTTCATTCCTCTTTGATGATCTTGGTATCCCGCAAGACTACAGGCACATGGAAGGCGCGGGTGTCAACACTTACATGCTAATCAACAAAGCAGGAAAAGCTCACTATGTGAAATTCCACTGGAAACCAACTTGTGGTGTTAAATGCCTGTTGGATGAGGAAGCTGTCAGAGTTGGAGGATCCAATCACAGCCATGCCACGAAAGATCTCTATAACTCGATAGCAGCCGGGAACTATCCAGAGTGGAATCTCTTTGTTCAAGTGATGGATCCTGCTCATGAAGACAAATTCGATTTTGATCCGCTTGATGTCACAAAGATTTGGCCTGAAGATATCCTGCCTCTGCAACCCGTTGGCAGATTGGTTTTGAACAAAAACATCGACAACTTCTTTAATGAGAATGAACAAATTGCATTCTGTCCTGCTCTTGTTGTTCCAGGCATCCATTACTCAGATGATAAACTACTCCAGAGCCGGATCTTCTCGTACGCTGATAGTCAGAGACACCGTCTTGGACCAAACTATTTACAACTGCCTGTCAATGCCCCTAAATGTGCTCACCACAACAATCACCATGACGGTCTTATGAACTTCATGCACAGGGATGAGGAGGTTATCATCACTCTCTATTCTGTTAAATTCCAGATACCTCAAAATTCACAATCAGTTTGGCATTTTATGAAGTGATTCTATTACTTTTCAGGTTAATTACTTCCCTTCAAGGATGGATCCAGTTCGCCATGCCGGAAAATTCCCTACAACTCCTATTGTCTGCTCTGGAAACCGCGAGAAGGTCAGATTCCTCTACATGCCTTAACATTGGTCACAATTCTTTTAACAATGTGGAAAGTACAATGTTTTTGGCTTTCTTTTATAAATCACAGTGCATCATTGGGAAGGAGAACAACTTCAAGCAGCCAGGTGAAAGATACCGGTCGTGGGATGCAGACAGGTAAACACTATAAACTCAGAAACATCTTTACAAAATTAACAAATCATCTCATACACGTACGAACGAAACCATCTATCATAAATCATAATTTTAATTGTCTTTTGTTTTTCTGATACCAAAAAGGCAAGAGAGGTTTGTGAAGCGTTTTGTTGAAGCACTTTCGGAGCCTCGTGTGACGCATGAAATCCGCAGCATATGGATATCTTACTGGTCTCAGGCAGACAGATCTCTGGGACAAAAACTAGCGACTCGTCTTAACGTGAGGCCAAACTTCTGAATGATATCACCTCTCTAAATACTCAAGTAAATCTCCCCTAAACCCAGTCATATGCTTTGGTTGCTAAGTTATATATTTGGTAATAGACAGTTCAACTAATAAACATTGACAGTGAAACCCTTGAAGAGGGTAACTAGTTCATGTTTGTAATCTTAAACGACTATTTTCTATGGCAAATAATACAAAGCTATGAGTAATATAGCTTAATAAGTAGTTGAAGAATGGATTGGTATTTGTTTCAGAATCGTTTGCTCTCGAATTATCAATCTTTTTTTTTTTTTAATATTCCCGATTCGCATCTATGACGTAAGCTTATAATTGGATATTTTTTTATGTTGTCTAATGTCAGACGCACGATCTTGATGGAAAGTTTATGTCTCTGTCCATACTGATAAATTGGTATCGTCAGCACATCAGACTTTTTTCTTTGTTAACTTATAATGCAATCTCCCATATATGATTTACAATGGAATCTCTATAAATTTAATAATGTTGGAACTATACTAAAATTATATAATTTTTTAATTAATTTATAGAAATTATTAATATACTAATTAAACTAAAAATTTAATTTGAGACTATAAAATTATATTATTTTATAGAAGTTTTTAGTATATATTAATTTAAATATATTTTATTATATATAATTTTCGTAAAAGTGGAAATGGAATACTTATTAATCCACTGCTAGTGGAACTGAAAAAGAATGAGTGCATTCTCATCTCTCGCCCAGTTAATTAATATATTAATGTAGTGGTTTTAACCTAGTGGCAGGTGGTAAGTCCACTAAAGATAGAGTATTTGTTATTCTGGGATCGAGTCCTACCGCTTGGATTATGTAAGAACTTGGCTAATAGATCGACTAGTTGTGGCCTAATGTTGACAAAAAAAAATTAATATATTAATAAAAGTTTTTGTCCAAATTACATAGAAATGTTTTTTGGAAATAATGAATTTCAATTTTTTTTTTTGGTATATAGATTTCTAATGTAAGATTAATTAATTATAAGTAGAAAACTCTATGAATTTACATATTATACTAGAATTATCTCACTTTCGATATATGATTTTGTTAATATTCTAATACCCATCTCTATTATTGTTTAAATAGATAAGTTTTCAGAATCACTAAAGAATAAATCCAAAATAAATTGAGAACTTGTTTTAAAGGAAAAGAAAAAAAAAAGAACTTATTAAGTTGTACCATCCGATATTGATGGGAGGTACGCATCTAAAAATGACCGTGTGCGCTACCTGGAGTTGGAGATTGACTTGCAGATGGTGGTGGGTTTCTAATACAAGAAATTGAGAATTCTCGTATCTTGGTACAATTGTGACATGATTTTTTTTTTAATAATTGGACAGTTTGAATTTCACATGTGGATAAAAAAACAAATTATCTAGCGGATGATTTGGCGAATTAGATACTTTCTTTACCATTGGGTTAGCATGTTTCGTTTTCGTTTATTTGGATTCTTTGGGATGATATTATAGGCGTTGGGGCCTCTCGTTTAATTTGTTATTAATTGTTTTTTTTATAAGTTTGAATAAATTGGAAGGATATTTTCTCTCTTTCGGGACAAAAAAAAAAGAAAGAGATTGTTTAACCAATGAAATGATATTCTGAACTATGTTTACTAATGGTCCAAAAGTTTAATAATATGTATAAAATTGATAACTTTGCAGTTTAATAGAAGAGAAATAAACTTAATTAACGTGTTTTGGTTGTCGTTAACAAGATCTCGGATCCATATAAGAAAAGTCAATATCTTGATGACGAAATCAAGAAGACTTTTATTTTGATTGCATGTGACGGATCTTATGCACTCACTTACAATAATACTAAACAATAAAAAATTAATTATGTAAATATCTACATTTTGAGGTGTATAATGCAACTGTCTAATTTCGTGGGCCTATATCTATTTTTCTACCAACCAATCTCAACAACGTAAATTATATCATTTCCGTACCAAAATAAATAAGTTTTATACCTAACCAAGACGTGCATAAATTATCACAATTATTTGAAGCGGCCAACTTTGTAATAATTCTTCCCCTAGGCTTTGTTTTGCAATTAGTGGACTCATACTTTTTTGTATCATATTAATGTCTGGATTAATCTTATTTTATACGTTTCAGTACCCTAGAAAGAGATTCTGTTCTCCCTTGTATCATTTTAAAATTGTGTAATCAGAATCTTCTTTTTCTATTTGCAAAGTTCTTGATTCCCCCAAAAAAGGTTGGCTGTCCTTTCAATTATATACAATATTGTAATTTTCTTTTCTTTGTGATTATAAGGCTGTTTTTGTGTGTGTGAATATAATTATTGGTGTTATGAAATAAATATTGGCTGTTGTTATATACGAATTATTTAAAGTAGTGCAAGATTCCAATTAAACCGTTGGGACTCAAATCTCAGTAGCTAAAAGCGAAGTAGTCAAGGAATATGAAACAGTTGTTAGTAACAGATAGATAATCCAATCCAAAACTCAGATTTGAACTTGTAAATGGGAGGAATAATAGACCAAAAGATGATTTTAGGTTTTAGAAGAACCACCTTTGTGATACTATAATCCATTAATAGAGATAATTTGAAACAGAGAAGATGACAAAAATTAGAGAGAGAAAGGTGAGAAAAAAGAGACTGAATAATTCGTTTGATACCATCTAAAAGAGTCAGACAATAATTACAAATAACGTTTATATTATGACCTGACAGAGATTATACAAAACACATATCTCAAACCAGACAACTGTAAAAGTGAACCAAGAAATTGGTTTAAACAAAAATGTGAAAATTAAAGAGATAGATAACGATAGATAGATGAGGTTATTGCCTATAACAATACTTCCATGTTGAGAACATCCTTGTCCTCAAGGATAAAATGCAAGATACTTGCTGATGAAGTCCTGATAAAATTCCCATGTAGCTTGCTCCTTTGGGTATCATTTCCACTGCACCAGCACCTTAGTAACAACTTTAATCTGTCTCTTGACCATTTTTTTTTCAAGAACAACTTCAGCTTCTTTTGCATTACCCACATCTAGTAAGTATTGTCGTAAGGTCTGATGAACCGCATTGTTATGATTTGGGCACAATTTCAATTGGCTTACATGAAAGACATTATGCACAGCTGCAATAGGTGGTAATTCC
The DNA here is from genome assembly GCA_900406405.1 of Lepidium africanum. Classification (NCBI taxonomy): domain Eukaryota; kingdom Viridiplantae; phylum Streptophyta; class Magnoliopsida; order Brassicales; family Brassicaceae; genus Lepidium; species Lepidium africanum. The sequence goes on from OVAX01000210.1 coordinate 58,583, forward strand.
AACTTGTATGCAATATCTCCAACTCTGTCTATAACACGAAACGGGCCATAATATCTCGGAGAAAGCTTATGAGGAAGGCACTTACCTTTCAGAGAATGTTGTCTATAAGATTGCAGCTTAAGCCACACAAAGTCTCCTACCTTGATAGAGCGATCAGAGTGGCGAACATTACTGTATTGTCTCATTCGATTATGTGCCCGAAGTAGGTAGAACTTCAGGACGTTGATTACCTCTTCTCGCTTTTGTAAAGTGCGATCTATCACAGATGATGTGCTCTCCCCAGGGAGATAAGGGAGATGTAGTGGAGGTGGCTGTCCATAAAGCACTTCATATGGTGTGCTTTGAGTCGCAGTTCTAAATGTGTTATTTTACCACCATTCCGCAAGAGGAATCCACTTACTCCATGTGTGTGGTGCATCAGAACTCATACATCTTAAATATGTCTCCAAAGTCTTGTTAGTGACTTTGGTTTGCCCATCGGTTTGTGGGTGATAAGCTGTTGAAAATTGGAGATCAACACCGTGAACTCTAAACATTTCACGCCACACTTCACTTAGGAAAGTTGGATCCCTATCACTCACAATGTTCTTAGGCATACCATGCAATTTGAAACGTTATCCATATAACAATTGGCAACATCAAGTGCTGTATATGGATGAGATAGAGATAAGAAATGTGCACTCTTACTCAATCTGTCAACCATGAACAAAATACAATGCTTACCCGCAGAGGGAGGCAGACCCTCTATAAAGTCTATACTGATAAATTCCCATACTCCTTCCGCTATAAGCAATGGTTGTAGGAGCCCCATACTAGCACTCTGATCATATTTATTCCTTTGACAGATCTGACTGTTGCGGATATATCTCTACACTTCAACATTCATTTTTGGCCAATAGAATTTAGATTTTACCTGATGTAATGTAGCATCACGGCCTGAATGACCTCCTACAGCAGAATCGTGAAGCCACTGTAGTATATGCAGCTTTACCTTTTCATCGTTTCCCACTACTAGTTCCCTTTTCTGCGCAACTCATTATTGGTATAAGTGTAAGATGGGTGGGATATTGTGACCTTCAGTATATCAGTAATGATCTTCTGTAGAGATTTGACTGATTGCCAAAGCAGTACCAGTGAATCATAGAAACCCGAGTGCACTTATGATAAGGCACGATGCAGCAGTTGTGATCCTGACACTCGTTGATTCTCTGTTGATTCTCTGTCCCCTTCCTGTACTGAATCTCAAACAAAAAACCCATCAGTTTTGACAGCCATAAATATTGGAAAGGAGTTGTGATCTTTTGTTCTGTTAGGAACTTGAGACTCTTTTGATCCGTCTTTAAGATAAACGGTTTGTGAATCAAATAAGAACCCCATTGTTGCACAGTGTAAACCACAACCAATAACTTCTTCTCGTAGACTGAGAGGGATTGATGCTTCTCTTGTGATAGAACAACACCTATGCTTATCTTTGAAGCATCTGTTTCCACTATGAACTCCTTTTGGAAATTAGGCAAGGCGAAAACCAGAGATGTGATCAATGCTTGTTTCAGATCCGTGAATGATGTACCAGCTTCCTCAGACCAACTGAACCCATCTTTCCTCAACAAAACAGTAAGTGGTCTAGCGATGATACTATAACCTCTTATAAATCGCCTATAGTAATTAGCTAAACCCAAGAAACTCCTCAATTGCTTTTGATTATTAGGAACCGGTCAGTCCTTTACATCCTTTATTTTCTTGGGGTCGGTACTAACTCCTTCTTCTGATATGAAATCCCGAGATACTGAATAACATTGGCACCAAAAGTACACTTGGATGATTTCAAATACATCTGATGTTGCTTTAAAATCAAGAAAGCTGTCTCTAGATACATCAAATGATCCTTCCAAGTCGTGTTGTACACTAGGATATCATCAAAAAGGACAAGAAAAAATTTTCTCAACACTTCACGAAATATCTGATTGATGAGTCTTTGAAAAGTACATGCTGCATTGGTGAGTCCAAAGGGCATCACTAAGTACTCATAATGGCCAAAATGAGTCTTCAATGTTGTTTTATACACATCCGAAGGGAACATTCTAATTTGATGGAAACATGAATGCAAGTCAATCTTAGAAAAATAATTGGATCCTCCCAATTCATCGAGCAAGTCTTCTAACATTGGGATTGGGTACTTATCTTTAATGGTTTGCTTGTTCAGCCCACGGAGATCGGTACAAAGCCTCCATGTTCCATCCTTTTTCTTAACCAAAACTACCGGAGATGCATAGGGACTGTTGTTGTGCTGGATCACCCCTTGTGTCAATCACATCCTTCTGAACTGTGGAGTATCTATAAGGTCAAATATTTACCGGGTTTGCTCCTGCCACTAGTTCTATCTTGTGGTCGAATCCCTCACGAAAGGGTGGCAATGATCTCGGTTCCTCAAACAACTCAAAGTATTTATGAACCAATGGTTGTGTTGCTTCTACCAATTTTTCTTCGACATTGCCAGCTGATATGTGATTGACCTGAGCTTCGCTTTGAACTTCTTCAACATCCTGCACACTACTACCAACCTCACTGATTTGTAGCATTGCTAGTTAGGAACCCTGAATTATGGCTCTATTCAAATTCTCTCCCTTGATCATCTTAGAACTTGATTTATTGACTCCCCTGAGCACATATTTCTCTCCATTCAGTGTGAAACTCATTCTCAGCTTGTCGAAATTCCAAATAATCTCTCCAAGAGTGCACAACCATTGAACTCCCAAAACCACATCACATGAATCCCAATTCAAAGTTCTTATCTCAAATTCCAGCAGATAACCCTGTATTTTCATCGGAAAATTGGTACACTTGTAGTTTGTATTTAAGTTTCCACCGGCTGCAATAACGGACATAGGATTGATTGGTTAAGTTTACAGCCAATCTCTTTTGCCAAGTTCTAATTGATGAAGTTATATGTGCTACTAGGATCAATCAGCACATGTAACCTTCTCTTTTATCCATAAACCCATGTAACCCACATACAATGATAGTTTGGGTTACAAGTTTAAGCACTTAGTGAGATAGCGTGTAACTCGACAGATGGTTCTGCTTCTTGTTCAAAAACTGCCACATTCTGAACCTCAACTTCATCCTCTGAAGCCTTATCATCTCCTTCTAGTAATTGTATTTGATCCTTTATGTGCTTAAGGTGATGACCAAGTGTATAAGGTTCATCGCAATACATACACAACCCTTTACTTTTCCTTTCTTGCATCTCATTATATGGGAAAAGTTGTTGTGGTTTACTGGCTCCAAAATTCTGGTTATCATTGCTCTTTACCGGATTTGGTAACATTGGAGATTGTGTTGATGTCCTAAAGGACTTTTCCTTGTTAAAGGGACTGGAAGGAGCTCTATATAACTTGACTGGTGTACATGCTAGGGTTGATTCATGAAGCTTAGTGATTTGAGCCGCTTCTGGCACTGTCTTGACCCCAAATTTCCATATATGAAGTGCTAGATATTGCTGTATATGTTTCACGAATATACTTAAAGCATGAGCATCAGTAATATCACATCGAGTTAGGGCACTGTCAAACTTGTCTAAATACAACTCAATGGAATCTCCTCCTTGTTTTAGACTCATCAACACAGATAAAGGGTCATCATAGAACTTACGAAACCTTGCTGATAGTAACCCCATGTACTCATGCCAAGAAGGATAGATGTCATAGTGTAATTTGATGTAGCTATGGTGCCATTGTCGAGCCTTTCCTTCTAGGTGGAGTGAAGCCAAACGGGTTTTAAGTTCTGGTGGGGTGTTTTCTAGCATGAAGAAATCTTCACATCGTGGTATCCACTCTTGTATCATTGTACCATCGAAGGTCGAAAATTCTATTTTTGTTAACCGAGTAGCCATTCCATTAGATAAGAGTGGGTTTCTCACTGATTCAGATACAAGTTTCTCTCTCTCACGAGGGCCAGGATGAGAGAAATCTGGTGAATCTGGAGGTTGAAATTGCTCCGGTGTTGCTAAAATCCCTAAAGATTACGAAGAACTAGCCTTCTGAACCGAAAATGGTGATTTTCCCCCAGTGAGATGTTTCAAAATCCTATCAAACTTTTCCTCAACCCCAGAAAACTTCTCTTCCATATCTTTCTTCAACAAGGGCTCTCTGGTCTTCCATTTGCTTGTTAGTCTCGGCTAAAGTGTGCTAACGAGTCTCCATGACGGTCCAAAGAAGGTAGCTCTGATACCAATGAACAGTTGTTAGTAACAGATAGATAATCCAAACCAAAACTCATATTTGAGCTTGTGAATCGGAGGAATAATAGACCAAAAGATGATTCTAGGTTTTAGAAGAACCATCTTTGTGATACTATAATCCGTTAATGGAGATGATTTGAAATGTAGAAGATGACAGGATTTAAACAAATGAATAATTTGTTTGATACCATCCAAAAGAGTCAGGCAACAATTACAAATAACGTTTTTGTCATGAGCTGGCAGAGATTGTACAGAACACAAATCTTAAACCGAACAGCTGTAAAAGTGAACCAACAAATTGGTTTAAACCGAAATGTGAAATTAAAAGAGATAGATAACGATAGAAAAATGAGGTTATTGCCTATAATAGAATCAAGTGGATGTGACCCTATTTTGGAATTGGCTAATGTTGTCATTACTAGGCCATCTCCAACCTTTACAACAAATTTGGTGTAATTGATATTTGGTGATTTTCATCTCCAACCACAACACCAATATTACACTAAAAATAATATTTTTTATTTTTATATTATTAATTTAAAATTTTAAAATTATTAAATTATTAAATTTAACATTATTTTAGTTTTGATATGAGGTTCTCGTTTTTTTTATGTGCTGAACTAAGAATTCTCGAAATCGAATATCATTATCACCCACCATCTCAATTTTATACTTTGGGAAATAAAACAAAATTGTTTAAATAGTTTAGAGTATGTTTTTTAGTTACAAATAATATTTATTAGTCATGAACATTATTCGAGTATTAGGGTCGGTTGCAATCCATTTTGAGTAATATACTCAAAAATAATATTAACAAACATTATGTATAATCATTTTATAATATTAAAATAATATTATGTTTTTGGTGTTTTGTGAATAATATCGCACTAAATATGGTGTAGCACTATTCATAAAACATAAAAATTTGGTGTTTGGTGTTATTTACGGTAACTCCAACCCATACACCAAATTTGGTGTAAAAATAACATCAAATTTAGTGTTTAGTCTTCTATAAAGTTTTTCAAATCCAACCACATTACTAAATTTTACACTATATATAAAATTTTATATTATTATATTACTAAATTGAAAATTTTCTTTATTATTTAATTTAAAAGTATTTGTAGTTATAAGTTATAATATTCGTGTTTGTTTTAATCAGTTTCGAGTTTTCGAGTTGGTTTAACCAATTTCAGATTTTCATATTTTCGGGTTGGTTTTAATTAGTTTCGAATCTTCAGATCAATTTTAATCGGTTTTGAGTTTTTTATATATGTAAATTTTGGACCCGTATATAAGAACTAGTAAAATTTTGGTTTAATTTTGAGTTAATTCTATTCGGTTTCAGTTAGATTTTCAAATCCGGACAAAATACTCAAGATTAATACTAATAAAAATTATATTTAATTATTTTATAATATACAAATAGTAATAAAATAATAATAAAATTTTGGTGTTTTGTGAACTGTACCGCACCAAATATGGTGCAAAATTGTTTACAAAACACCAAAAAGTCAAATTTAGTGTTAATTTTGTAGTTGGGTTGGAGAGCATTTGACACCAAATTTGGTGTTTTGCAATTGGGTTGAAAAAGCTTTTATGGGGTTGGGTTGAAGCACTTTGACACTTATTCGGTGTTTGCCATCATGGGTTGGAGTTGCTCTTAAAGCTCAAGTATGTTTATTCATATAAATATTTATGTATAGCCTCTATATTGGAGTAATAGGTAATTCGATGCTCTTGTATGTTAAATATTGTATGTTAAATACTGAATTGGTTAAATAGCGGTTTGCTAAAAATTGGTTGTGTTTTTTATCTCTGATTGATGGAAAATATATTACATATGGAAGGAAGAGTGTTGTATTTTGTTTCTCCTAAAACAAAGATGAAAATTCCCAATGGCCCTTAATTTTGAGTGGCGACCTACAATTACTTGTTAATATTCGCATTTATCATGTTTGATATATTCTCAAATGAATACTTTTTCTTTTTTTGTCATATTAAATTGACCATATTTTAAAGTAAAAGATGATATTAAAGTAGGATTTAGTACGGGTGTTCTAAATCTAGCTCTGAGATTTTTAGAGGGAATATGGGTAAGGATTCTGATCAATTTGAGTAAGAAAATAGTTGCCAAACAAAGAATGCCGAGTAGTGTTATTGCTTAGTATTTGATCACCAAAAATCTGATCCCCTCTTCAAGGATCTGCTATTCTATTTATCGAATATAGAGGCGGTTTACAACTTATTTGAATTTGGAAAGATTACATTTTGTTTAGATTTGATGCTATCTTAACTAGATTTTTGGAAATTTTCCATATCAGAATAAAAATTTTCATTTCTTTGCTGATGACGTGTCGTCCGACTTCTTTTCTGTTTAGTGCGTTTCCGAGTTCACATAAAATGTCTGAGACAAAACTTGAGAGTCTTGCCGAGTTCAAGACTTAGTGTTCTGTTCATTGTTTTCCGTGGACGGAAGTAAGATCTTGAATCCACCTCCAACAATTGTCCCCCCTAGACTCAGAAAAGTTTCCTAGGATTTCCAAGTTGGAAAGTTTACCTGCTTCTAGAATCTTTGGTCCACGTATCAATTCCTGGTTAGATTACTCTGGCGGTTAATAATTATTACGATTTCTTCGACGTTCCGGTAAATTTCTATATATACCGTGCTCTTTTACCCTTATTATTTACTTGCATTTTGCGAACAAAAATTCTATTAATCTTTGACCTCGTTTTCTTCGAACTTAACTTTCTCCAAGTTAACCTCTTTGAAGCTTCTTCTTTACTTCTTCTTAAAAGATGGGAATTGACGACTTTCAACTTCTAAATGTTGAGGATGGTCTAAATGATGTCCTTGATGGGGGTGGATTCTCGCCCTTTGAGAGGAACCGCTAGGAGTACTGGTTTCCTTTCGGTCCCAACTCAGGACATTGCTGTGGTCTCTTCTGGTCCGAATGTTGGCCGCAGTAGTTCTCGATCCCCAAAGAGACCGAGGGCTGAATCTCTTCAAATTGGGTTGTCTGCAGGTGCATATGATGATTCTCCATCCAATGCTCCAAGAAGAAGAAGGAGAAATCCCACCGACTTCCATTTTACTCATAATCACGCGAGTACGGCACCGATCTTGTCGACTCGCGTTGAATGCGCTGATCTGATGCGTTAGATCAGAACTTCTTTAGAGCTTATTCCTCCTTTATTTCCGAGTTGAATTTTTTTTGCCATCTTTTGTCCTTTTTTTTTACTTTGTTTTCTTTCCCTTTATTAGTTTATCGCTTACTTAAACGATATCCAGCTTGAGCGAGTGAGATCCCAAGCTAACCTGAACGAGAATGCTCAAAGGACTTCTAACCTTGCTGGCCGAGCTGGCCAGTCTCATCTTAAAGCAGTGGAAGCCAGATCTAGGCTCACCACAATTGAAGAAGAACTTGCTCGTGTGATAAATGAGTTGAAGCTGGAGCAGGATAATGTTCTGAAGTTGGTGGAGCATAGTGCAGCTCTTACTGATTCATTAAATTGCATTGATTCAGATCGGAACAGTGAATTCAAAGCCACTGAGAAGGCGAATGACAAGCTGCATGGGCTTCAGACCAAGTTAAACTCAATGAAGAAATACTTTGACCTCCATCTTCATCAAGCATTCAATTTGGAGAAGAAGAAGATCTTACAGAGTCTTCATGATCAGTTCACTGAGCGTTTTCAGAGAATTGCTGCTCGGTTTAATGATCTGGATACCAACTTGGAGGCCCGGTTGACTTATGCTCAATTCCATGGCTCGGACAATGTCCTTCAATTGTTGTCGCGCCGAGGTGTCAACATCCCATTAGCAGTCTCGGATCATATGAACGCCGAGTTGGAAAAATTCAAGGAAATTGTCAATTGGAAAAACTTGACGACGCTTCTTCCTTGAGACTTGGTCGTCCCGGTCTTTTAATTTCGTGAAGCTTCCAACACCGGTGGCATGACTTGTTTCACATAAGTACATTGATTATATCTCGGTCTTTTTGTTTTAGCTTTCGGAGCCGTTTTATATTTGTATTTGGTTCTTCTTTTGTTGCAAGTATTTTTCCTGCAAGATGGACATGATTATTTTTATTGTAATTTGAACTTCTTTGACTTTAAAGTCGAAAATATGAAATGCAAAAGTGATTTTGAATTTTATTTGAGTTAACAACTCAGTTGCAAAGTGAAAATAATCTAATTTTTCGGTCGAGTAGAAGAGGTAGGTTCCACCCTAAGTTTAAGAATTAGATTTAGGATGAAAACGCGGTGTTTCAGTCCTTAAACTGAGGTTTTAAGATTAAATTTAAGTAATGATTTGAGAAAGTGATCTCGGAGTACTTTGTGAGAATTAGATCTCGAATTCGCGAGAACTTGGTCTCGGCTTAAGAGTGATAATGAAATTTTGTTTATTATGTACAAAACTATGTTTTGTCTTTGCGAGAAAAATTCCGGCTTTCTGTATGAAAGTATGTTTCGTCTTTTAGCCATAATTCGATCTCAATTACTCTATACAAAAATATAATTTGTCTTTGCAAGAACGAGTCCCGACTTTCTGTACGAAACTATGTTCAGTCTTTTAGTGAGAATTCAATCTCAGTTATTCTGTACAAAACAATGTTTTATCTTCATTGATAATTAGATCTCGGTTTTCTGTACTAAACTATGTTTTGTCTTCATCGAGAATTAGATCTCGGTGTTCTGTACAAAACTATGTTTTGTCTTCATCGAGAATTAGATCTCGATTTTTTTGTACAAAACTATGTTATGTCTTCATTGAGAATTAGATCTTGATTTTTTGAACAAAACTATGTTTTGTCTTCATCGAGAGTAGGGGTCTCGGCCCCTTTTTCATTTTCTTTTTTTTACCCTGGAGGGATCAAGATGAAACGTAGTTCTGATTACATAATTAAGTGACTAGAAATGCCTCAAGTGAGGTCCCATGGATGCCGCGTTGGCGTAGCTTCAATAGTAATATCGCTTCAGGTTGATGAAGTTCCAGCTTCTTGGAACCATCTCTCCTTCCATAGTTGCGATCTCGTATACATCGGGTTTCACGACCTTACAAATGATATATGGTCCTTCCCGGTTGGCACCGAGTTTATCCGCATTTTGTTTAGCTGTGTTTTCGAAAACTTTTTGAAGTAGAAGATCTCCTTCAGCGAAGTGCTTCCTCATACTTTTTGGTTGTTGTATTTTGCGGCTTGTTACTGATAATTCTATGCTCGGAGTAGTGCATCATCTCGCTGTTCTTCCAAGTCAACAATGCTTGTTTCCATTGCTTCGTCATTAGACTTCTCATTTTTGTGAGAATAGATTCCGCACAAAGTTGGAACTGTAGCTTCTGCTGCAGCCATGCTTCTTTTCCATGGGATAGAGAGAAAGGAGTTCTCCGGTTGAACGTCTTGGTGTGGTTTTGTGTGACCATAATACTCTGTCCTAGTCGTTAGACTAGTTCCCTTTCTTGTCTTCAAGTCTTTTCTTGATGCCGTCCAATATTTGCTTGTTCATTGCTTCGGCTTGTCCATTTCCTTGGGGATTTCATGGTGTAGATTTGCTAACTCGAATGTTCCATCTAACTTAGAAATTGGTGAATTTCGCCGAGATAAATTAAGATTCATTATCGGTAACGATCTCGTAAGGTAGACCATGTCGGCAGATTATGTTTTTCCACACAAACTTGACCACATGTTTATCCTTAATATTAGAATAAGCTTCACCTTCGACCCATTTAGAGAATTAGTCGGTCATTACAAGCATAAATCGTTTTGGCCGAGATGACGGTAATGAACCAACTATGTCCATTGCCCAACGCATGAATGGATATGGCATGATTGACGAGGTTAATTCTTCTGTTGGGGCATGGATTATGTGCCCGTGTTGTTGGCATTTATCGCACTTTGTTGCATACTGTTCACAATCTTGTGCGATTATCGGCTAAAGGTATCCGAGAGTTCTCAATTTATGCACGAGCGACCATCCGCTGTTATGATTTCCATTGGCTCCTTTGTGTGTTTCTTGTATAACTTAAGTCATTTCATTGATATGAATACAAGTGAGTAGATTCACCTTTGAATCGGATCGGTTGTTGATGCTAAGGCTATTAGGGCATCAGCTGAAGTGTTTTCTGCTCTAGAAATCTTGTTGACTTTGAATTGCAAGTCCTTTTTCAATTCTTTGTCGACTTTCAAGTATGCTTCCATTCATTATACGATGTTGGGAACGTTAGTTGGAATTATTGTTCAAGTATTTCCCAGGTTGGGCTTTGTAGTTTGATTTCAACCCAACAAATAGTTTCCAAGTTTGAAGGGTTTTGTCTGACTCTAAAGGTTCCAAGTCGGGTGATAGTTCAATTTAGAAGCTGGCTAAAACCTATGAATTCACATTGGTTCTGCCTTTGAACTCAATGTTATATTCGTTGAGCTAGATAGCCAACTTAGTTAATCTCCCAGATTGATTTAGGTTGTGTAAGATCGCTTGTAACGGGTGATTGGTGAGTACGATAATCGTATGAGATTGAAAGTATGGTCTCAACTTTCTTGCTGAAGTGACAACTAATAGTGCTACTTTCTATGTAGTTGGATACCAAGACTCTGCTCCATCAAGAGACTTGCTCGTGTAGAATATCGAATTATTAGTTCCTACATCTTCTCGAATGAGTATGCCATTCACCGCCGATACAGAGATTGCAATATACAAGTATAAGGACTCTCCGTCTTCAGATTTGGCCAAAATCAGAGGAGTTGATAGATACTCCTTTAAATCTGAAAAAGCATTTTCGCATTCTTTATCCCACTTGAAATTCTTGTTTCCTCGCAATAGTTGATAAAACGAAAGACACTTGTCCGTTTTGAACTTCTCGTTTATTCTTAGGAGAAGGTAATTCTTGGATTGCCTTGATCTGTTTTGGGTTTGCTTTAATGCCTCTTTGAGTGACAATGTAACCGTGAAATTCTCCAAAAGTTACTCCAAAAGTGCACTTTGTCGGGTCAAGCTTCATCTAGTACTCGTTCAATGTTCAGAAGCATTGGGCTAAGTGATCCACATGATCTTTGGCTTTTGGAGATTTGACTAGCATTTCATCGATGTACACTTCCATTGTTTGATCGAGTTGGTTGGCAAACATTTTGTTTACCAACCGTTGGTAAGTTGTGCCTACGTTCTTTAAACCAAAGGACATAACTTTGTAGCAATACGTTATGCATTCCGTTATGAATGAAGTCTTCTCCATATCTTCAAGATGCATCCTGATTTGATTATACCCCGAGAATGCGTCTATAAATGAGAAGAGCTCATTCTTGATGTTGCCTCGACAATTCGGTCAATATTAGGTAAAGGAAAACTATCTTTAGGGTAACTTTTGTTTAAGTCCATGCAGACTCGCTTTTCTTTGGTACAATGACCAGGTTAGCTAACCATTATGGATATTGTTATTTAGTAATAGATCTGGCGTCAATTAGTTTCTTGACTTCGTCGATCACAGCCTTTGTCTTTTCGGGACCTAACTTTCGCCTTTTCTGCTTGATTAGTTTGTACGTTGGATCAACGTTCAATCTATGGCTTGCTTCTTCGGATCAATCCCGGGTATATCCTTAACTGTCTAGGCGAACGTTGTCATGTTTTGCTCTAGAAGCCGTATTAAATTTTCCCGGATGGGCTTGTTTAACTTAACTCTGATGTTCACAGACTTTGATGAGTCTGTCAAGTCGATATTGACGAGTTTGATTATAGATTGATCAAGTTTTTCAGGAGCCGGAGGCTCTGTGATTCCTTTTCCGATTATAGAAGTCGTGATCATACATGACTTATTGCGTACTTTCAACTCGGAAATGAAACACGTCCAAGACATCTTCTGATCTCCTCGAAGCGTGAAAACTCCTTTGTTAGTTAGAATTTTTACGCATTGATGGTAGCTTGAAGGAACTGCTTTCATCACGTGAATCCATGGAGTTCCAAGGATTATGTTGTAAATCGGTGGTTTTTCTATTACCAAGGGTTTAATCTATCTCGTAATCCATGCGACTCGGATGGCTAGCTTGAAGGTTCCTATCACATGGATTGAACTTCCATGAATGCAATTAACGTTTTATTGACCGGTTTTTGCCTGACATCAGGGAGTGCCATTTGATCTAGCATCTTCTTAAAGATTAAGTCCACTGAACTTTTGGTAGCAATAAGTATCTGATATACATCCCAGTCGGTAACTCAGAGTTTTACGACTAACGAATCGTTATACGGGAAGCATACTCCTTCGAGATCCTTTGCTGTGAACGATATTTCCGAAATCATTGATTTTAGACTCTCCGTTTGTGCCATTGATTTAAGGTAACTACGGCTACAACCTTATGCTCAAACTTCTCCATTAATTTTATTATATCATCACAGGATTCTAATCGTTTCATGATCACATTGACCTCTACTCTTGGAGATTCTAACTCGATAGTTTCTTTTTCCTGCCTCATTTTTTTAGTTTTATCGTTCAAGGCATTATCTTGAATTGTCACTTAATAGGCCGCGACTTGAAATTCGGCTTCTTCTCGCTTATGCATTACGAACTTTTGAGTGTCTTCTTCTTAGGTAGTTAATTATCCTTTACTGAACTTTTGGGCAAGTAACTCTTGCAGTTGTATGCACTTCAAAGTCGAATGGCCTGTTCGATTGTGGAATGCACAATTTCATTTTGGTTGTAAGTATTGTTCCACGGTTTTTTGCCGACCAGACTGTTGGTTGTGCTGACTTGAAAAGTTATGGCCGTGTTTGCTCTTCCTCTGTGGCTATGATGTCTCGGCTCTTGGTATTCTTCCCTAGGTTCCTTTGACCCAGAGTCGCGTTGAACCTTTTGGGTTGTTGCGAGAATCTGTTTCTCTTCAATATGTTCTACGTGCCTTGCAGCTCGGCACAAAGCATCCGAGATTGTAGTTGGCTGATTAACGAGAAGATCCCCTCGTAAAGCCTCATCATTGACCATCTTTGTTCTTAAGACCTCGATCGCCATGTCATCACTGACTTTAGCTTTGGTCAGTATTTTCCGAAAATGCCAGAGATACGACATTAAAGACTCGTCGAATCATTATTTTAAAGATTGTTGCTCTAATATAGAAGTGTCTTGGTTGACGAATAGAGCATATTGTTTCATGAACAACTCGGCCAGTTGATAGAAGTTCTCAACCGATCCCGCTGGTAGCTTTGTGAACCATACTAATGCGTCGCCAATCAAGTTTTTGGCAAAAAGTTGACCAGTATGTTGCATCTTCTTGATCAGGATGGTAGCTCACTCCACCCATATTAACGTTGAACGCACTCATGAATTCCAAAGGATTTGTCGTACGAATGACAACATAGTCTCAGTCCTCGGTTTACCGAGACTCTTTTTAATATCGGGGAGAATGGAGAATTGCGAGCTTACGCCAGGATACATCCAATCTCTGGTGTCGAACTGGTTGCTCTATGGAACTGCGACCTCATATCCTCCATCGTCCTAAAGAAGGTTACTGTATCTAGTGTCGCTGGTTTCCGCTGCATTGGGACGAGTTGTGTCGCATGTTGGCCTAATCCTGAGACGTTGGTAGGCTATGGACTCTGCGTATTTATGAATAGTTTTCTTTGCACGCTGGCGAGTACCTCTTCGTTTGGCCTATTGGTTTACACGAAAGGAAAACTGCTTTCGTTTACTTTTGCTTTGATCCTATCGAATCGTTCGACATTCCTACGGTCTGCCGCTTCATGTTGTGCTAATAGGTTGCATCATGGTTTCGAGTGATGGCGGAACCTGAGGTGGTCCTTGGAGTTTAGTGACTTCTTGAGACTCCTCTCGATTGTCTTCCCGAGTTTGAACTGAGTTCAGAGTTGATCTGAGAGTTGGATATGTTTGTTCTTGAATCTGGTTCAGAGCCCTTTGTTCTAGTGGGTTGATGGTGATGTCGTTGCCTGACATCGTTGTTGCTGGCGAGTTCTTTCCTTTCTTTGCGTATAGAAGTCCTTCGATGTCTTCTCCATAGACGGCACCAACTGTTTGAGCATCACGAGCGTTCTAAATCCGGCTCTGAGATTTTAGAGCGAAGATGGGTAAGGATTCTGATCAATTCGAGTAAGAAAGTAGTTGCCAGACAAAGAATGCCGAGTAGTGTTATTGCTTAGTGTTTGATCACCAAAAAGTTGATCTCCTCTTTAAGGATCTGCTCCTCTATTTATAGAATATAGAGGCGGTTTACAACTTATTTGAATTTGGGAAGATTACATTTTGTTTAAATTCGATGCTATCTTAACTAGATTTTTGGAAATTTTCCATATCTTAATAGGAAAATTTCCATTTCTTTGCTGATTACGTGTCGTCCGACTTCTTTCCTCTGTAATGCATTTCTGATAAGGAATTTTTCCGAGCACAGAAAATGTCCGAGACGAAACTTTGAGAGTCTTGCCGTGTTCAAGACTTAGTAATTTCTGTTTATTGTTTTCCGTATACCGAAATAGGATCTCGGATCCACTTCCAACAATCGACATTAGCTTTATCCTGGAGTAGCTCGAAATTTCTCAAAGATCTAAAAGGTAATTAGCTATGTTATTTTTTTATTGATGAAATTAAACATCTAAAACATTAGTTATTCTCTCTGTTTTCTACTAATTTTTTTTCTATGTAAGTAATTTTTTTTTTTTTGTCAATATAAATTCAGTTGACAAAAAAATTACTTACATAGAAAAAAATTAATACAAAACAGAGAGAATAACTGCCAAATAAAAAAAGAGTCAGATGTTGCTAAATTTTTGGTGGTCCGGTCAGTAATTAAATAGTCCCGACACAAACAGAAAACATATATAATTATAATTCATCTCATGTTGATGTTCAAATCCAAATTCATTATACGAAACAAAATAAAATTAACAGTGTAAAACACTTAGTAGTGGAGAGAGACAAAAGTGTAAGAGGAAACGAAGTCATACACCACTTGTTTCGTCTTTTTAGCTTACGTTATCATCTCTGTGACTGTCTTAAGATAGTAACACTTGCTTGTATCAACAACGTATTCTACGTCTAATTTGCAGATGCTTTAATCAATTGTTCTCTAAAAACTAAAATATCTGACAACTTCTTCTGGAAGTTAAATTATTAAACCGGAAATATATTAATCAAGTACCATGGTGTTTTGCCTAACAAAAAAAATTAAATTATAATTTGGCAATGGTTTACACAATAGCCTCCACTATATACACAACTTTGTTTCATCCCAACTTTATTTTATATTTGTCAATTTGACCATCAACAAAATAATATAGAAAATATTAACACAGTAGAGAAGAACCTACTCCTCCCACTCCATAATTTGTATTTAATTTATAAGATTAATTTACTCAAGTAGTATAGAATTATAGGGTAATGACTTAAATAGTTTAGAATTATCATAAGTGATGCAAATATTCATTTTTAAAAAATTGCCATTTTATCCTTTTGAGATGTGTAAACAAAAACGTAATAACGAAAATGTCATTAATGAATTGTGTCACGTTAGCACGCGCCAATCGCGTAGATCTGCCACCACATCAGCGTAAGCTCAACCAAGCTCAATCAACCTCCACCAAAGTCAACGACACCATGATTTACCTTCACAAAGCACTGTCGAATAAAAACCATACTAACTATCTGTAATCAGGAAGTCATTTGATTGAGACTAAGTATTTGTAGTTTTTTCAATGTGGTAGATTTTGGCAGACTTTGGACCCTTTGTAGTAGAGTTTAGTGGAGTTAGCAACGCTAGTGTAGTAGAATTTAGTAGAGTTATCTGGTAGAGTTTGGTTGAGCTAGTCCACCGTGTGGTAGAGTTTGGTAGAGTTTTATTTAATAATGTGGTAGATTTTGGTAGAGTTTTATTTAATAATGTGGTAGAGTTTGATCGAGTTAGCAATGCTAGTGTAGTAGAGTTTGGTAGAGTTTTATGGTAGAGTTAGGTTGACCTAGTCCACCGTGTGGTAGAGTTTGGTAGAGTTTTATTTGATAGTGTGGCAGAGTTTGGTCGAGTTAGCAACGCTAGTGTGGTAGAGTTTGGCAAAGTTCTATGGTAGAGTTTGGTTGAGCTTGTCCACTGTGTGGTAGAGTTTGGTTGAGTTTTATTTGATAGTGTGGTAGAGTTTGGTCGAGTTAGCAACGCTAATGTAGTAGATTTTGGCAGAGTTGACTCATTTAACCTAGTTTGTAGAATGGCAATTTTATCCCTTCATAATTGCATCACCTACCTTCTTTCTCACCAACTCACTGCAGCCAAACACCATTGAAACACAAATCATCATTGTTGCTTTACCTCATTCCATATCTTTTGAGCTTATTTTCCTTGGTTTTGGATCTATGGATCACATCTTTTTAGTTTGTGGGAGTTGGAAATTCGACCAAAATCATTGGTTCTTTTTAGTAGATACTTCTCATGGTTGTAAAATCATGAATGTGAGTGAAGATGTGCGTTATGATGAGTTTATTAGGATGGTGCATGAAGATTTCGATCTAAATCAACATATCTACAAGGTAAAACTGAGTTACATATCAAATGAACTCATGCATGCACTACCACAAGATACACCTCCTATCTTCGTGACCAATGAGAGGCAATTGCGTTGGTATGTGCAACAATTTTGAAAAGAGTCAATTCGTCTTTGTGTAGAGATTTCAAGGAGATCTCATGTTCCGGTGGAAGAGTTACCTCAGCGTGTGGTAGAGTTAGGTAGACTTTCAAACAAGAAGGGGAACACGGTGACTACGATGAGGAAGTGGAAATGAGATTCGACTACTACGATGATGTAGATGGCGCACAAAATTTTTTTCTGTGACTGTAGCAGACTGGCCCGCTTGAACCACGGTCCATAAAACAATGTACAAGCCCGCCCCGCTAAATTTTGCGGACAAACGAGCCGGCCCGCGAACTGCATTTCTAATATTTAATTTTGAGTTCATTTGTTTAAAAAATATTTATAATAACGATATTAAGTCTAAATAGCTAAAATTAAAACCTTAAAAAATTTCACATATATAAAAAAACAAATGTATTTTTTATATAATAATCTAATACATATTGACATTAAACATATATAAATTTTTTTTATTGAGAAAATAACAGTTAAATTTGTTTAAAGAAAAGTAAAATGGTAAAAATTTTAGAAAATTTTATAAGATATTAATTTACAGAGAATTGCTATATTTGATTAATAAAGCTATCGACAAATTTCAAATAATATTTGTATCATGTTTAGCAATATATAAAATCTTGAGTTTCTATTCCGACCAAAAAAAATCTTATGTTCTATGTTTTTAGGAATAATATTTTTTAAAAAGTTTTGATTGGTTTCAAAGTAAAGTTTTGAGACAATTAATAATCAAAAACCATGTAATAACTATGAGAATCTTAGGTTTTGGTAAACTACGTAATGTTTTTCTAAATAACATATAGCCCGCAGGCTGACCCGCAAATCCACAGACAAAACCCGCTAGACCCGCAATCGGCAACGGGTTTATCCGTGAGGCCCGCTTTTTAAATGGGCCAAAAATATATGTCCAAACCCGCCCCACCACGGACCGGGTTGGGCAAAGCCCGCGGGCATGTGGCCTGCTTGACATCTCTACCGATATTCTTGGTCGTTTATACTTGGATTTTGTCGGTGATGTTGGGCCATCTGTTTTACTCGCTCATGTCGCTGAATCACTGAACAAACATTTTGGTTTGAAGGTACAATTCCTTCATGGTTGATTTTTGGCATAGCTAAACTAGTACGTGGTAGACTTTGGTAGACTTCAGTAGACTTTTGGTAGACTTTAGTAGAGTTTGGTTAAGTTTGGTATAGACGTATGGTAGATTGTGGTTGAGATTGGTTGACCTTGGTTTAGTTAGGTTTGATATGACTTCGGCTTTTTATTTGAACCAAGTACAGATGAAGTACTGGAAGACACATCATACTTTAAGGGAAGCTTGGGCTCTAATTACAAGAATTTTAGAGAATAGTTTCGAAGAACTTCCCTCGTATTTGTATATGATTAGACGAGCAAATCCTGGAACACTTGTCAAGCTGGAAGTAGATGGAGATGATAGGTTCAAGTTTATATTCCTTGCATACGATGCAAGCATCAGAGGATTTCCGTATATGAAGAAGGTTGTTGTTGTGGATGGAACATTTTTACAAGGAAAATATAAAGAGACTCTTCTCACGGCAACAATGCAAGACAGGAATTTCAACATTTTCCCTATGGTTTTTGGTGTGGTTGATACCGAAAATGATGAATCTTGAGAATGGTTTTTTAGACAACTCAACCGCGTCATTCCCGATGATCTAGAATTGGCCATCATTTCAGATAGGCACAGATCAATAGCTAAAGCAATAAAAAAAGTAAATCTTCTTGCCGCTCGGGGGGGGGGGGTTCGTACTTACCATCTATTGAAAAATATTTCGTCCAATTTCAAAGGAGGATAGTCCTTTAAGCTGTTTAAGAAGGCTGCAACTGTATATAGGCGTGACGAGTTTAATGCGATCTTTGGCCAAATAGAGAGACTAGATCGAAGGCTGTATGGGTATTTGCTAAAGGTAGATGTTCATTTGTGGAGTCGTGCACATATTCCAGGGAATAGATACAACTTCACCACATCAAACATAGCAGAATCAATCAATCATGTGTTAGCTGAAGCGCAAACTTTCCCTATTGTGCAGCTTATAGATGCTATTAGGGCAATGTTAACAAGGTGGTTCGCGAAGAGAAGGGCAAAGGCAGCGGCAACAACAACCATTCTCACTACATCAATTGAAAAACTTCTAAAGGTATGGCTTGGTAGAGTTTGGTGGAGTTTAGTAGATCTTAGAAATCTGTGTAGTAGAGTTTGGTAGAGTTTAGTAGATCTTGGATGCTACGTAGTAGAGTTTGATAGAGTTTGATGGAGTTTAGTAGATCTCGGATATCTTTGTTGTAGAGTTTGGTAGAGTTTAGTAGATCTTGGATGTCTATGTAGTAGAGCTTGGTAGAGTTTGCTAGAGTTTAGTAGTTCTTAGATATCTGTGTAGAAGAGTTTGGTAGAGTTTAGTAGATCTTGGATGCTACGTAGTAGAGTTTGGTGGAGTTTAGTAGATCTTGGATATCTTTGTTGTAGAGTTTGGTAGAGTTTAGTAGATCTTGGATGTTTGTGTAGTAGAGTTTGGTGAAGTTTAGTAGATCTTGGATGTCTGTGTGGTAGAGTTTGGTGGAGTTTAGTAGATCTTTGAAAATATGTAGTAGACTTTGGTAGACTATAGTAGATATAATTGTTTCTTTGTTTTTTGACTATGCAGATTAGACTCCTCGAAGCAACACAATACAATCTGCAAAACATTGATAAGCATTAAGCTGTTGTCACGTGCTCGACCTCCTCACATTGGTTAATTTGACGGAGAAAATGTGTTCTTGCAAAAGGTTTGACTTGGATAAAATACCTTGTGTGCACGCCTTAGCCGCAGCAGAAGCATGGCAGCGTTCGAAGATCGAGCTCACAGATCCTTACTATTACACGTGTTACTTGTACCATGCGTACGCCAAATGTGTGATGCCAAGACATGCAACACTTCCAATACCTGAAGAGGTGGCTAGTAAAGTTTGTTTACCTCCTGTTGTACGTAACCAACCTGGTAGGCCAAAGAACTCGCGGTTGAAAGGTTGGTTTGAGTGCTCATTAGAGGTCAAACGCCCAAGGAAAGTGATGACTTATTCGCGATGTAATGGTGTGGGACATAATGCTCGAACATGTACAGCATACGTCCAATCTTGAACTTGTTAGGTTTATTTTATCGAATGTTAAAAATCTACAAAACTCTATTATGTGTGTATCCATGTTATGTGTAAGCTACATCCAAATCTTTCCAAACTCTACTAATATCAACCAAAATATATTCAATTTTAATATAAACCTTCGCCTTAACCTGTTTATGCATCTCTTTTGATAACATGCTCCAACGCAAATATGGAACCATCCTCGCGTATGGCTTGTTTGCATAAATAAACGAAAACACCACTTATAAATAAGATCTACCAAGCTCCACCAAGATCTACCATACAATACGACATAGTCTACCTAGATCTACCAAGCTCTACCAAAACTAAACCACACACTTCATCGTAGTCCACCTAGTTCTACCAAGATCTACCATAACTCAACCACACATTTCTAGAGAGTCTACCAAGCTCTACCAAGATCTACTATAACTCAACCACACATTTTATGAGAGTCTACTAATTTCAACCAAAATCTATTTAATTTTAATCTTGTTATGAAGTATGCAAACTTTTGTTATGTTAACTCATTCATATTTCATCCATCACAAAATGAAAATATCTTTGATATACTCTCATAGGACCATCATCTACGTCATAAAATATTGGTCATTTGAGAGTATTTGTTAACAAAAGAGAGTTTTGATAATTGCTTATAAAAACACTACCATAATCTACCAAGATCTACCAAGGTCTACCACTCTAACAGCAACCCATGTGACGTTGTAATCAATAGCTCCTTGTCAATTTTATCCAAGCGCGGATGCGGATCTGTGGATGAAATTGTCTCTGGTAGTGGAAGCTCATCCATGACATCAATGTCGAATTTCATGCGGATAAAAGGGACAAACTTATCATCTAGTCCCTTAAATTCGTGTCCAAAGGATAAACACTCAATAAACTTCAGTGTGTAAATGTCGCAGTCACTAGATTGGTGGTTCATTGGGGTCGCCTATACCCTAGTTGATAGTGTAAGCCTTCGCTTTAACCTGTTTCCCCATCTCCTTTGATAACATGCTCCTACACAGATATGGAACCATCCTGGCGTACAGCCTGGTTAAATAAATAAACGAAAAAAACACTTATAAGTAAGATTTACCAAGCTCCACCAAGATCTAACATAACTCAACCACACACTGCGTCCTAGTCTACCTAGATCTACCAAGCTCTACCATAACTCAAACACACACTTCATCGTAGTACACCGAGCTCTACCAAGATCTACCATAACTTAACCACACATTCCTAGAGGGTCTACCAGGCTCTACCAAGATCTACCATAACTCAACCACACATTTCATGAGAGTCTTCCAAACTCTACCAAGATCTACTATAACTCAACCATTCAGTTGCCTACGAAGATTACCTGACCGAGTCAATCAATTCTTGATACACAACAACTGAGAGGGTAGGATCGTAGGTCTCCATAACTAAATCTATCTCCACCACTACCCAATGGATATTGTTGATGTTATGAGCAATGTACAATGTGTCAACACCTCGAAACTAGTGCTTGTTCATTGGACACCTACTGGGGCTCTCCTAGAATACATTTGACGGAAAAAATCTTCAAACATATACTTTTGGGGGTTTACCGTGATGGGCAGGTACTGCATACATTAGAAATGACATAGTCCAGGATCAAGGAACATTATCCTATCACTCTTATACGGAGATGGAGTCTACATATGTCTTCGACCGAACATATTCATACCACTAGTCATATGCTGCAAAAAAAGGTAACATAATATTAACACAACCAAAGTCTACGAAGTAAGATAAGCAAACTTCAAGGAATTTACCAGATCAATGAACCATCCGTAATGATCTTCTGGCCACAAATGTCTAGGCATCAGCAACTAGAGATAGAACTTATCTAAAGGAGTGACGTCATCCATCGAGTTATCCCTGGAAGTGTTGGTAATTAGCAAACACCAAAGTAGTACAGATTTGTACATTATAAACGTTTCAACAGAGAATATCAGGGCCTTACAATTCACGTCTGATAAGGTTACGCAACCGATTCACTTTGTACTTTTGTACCAGCCCGAATGGATTATATGAGTTAGGCGCTATGTCATCATTTATGAGACGCTTAACAACAAAACTTCCTTTGAACAGGGATTTCTAAATTAAAAACAAAACGTAATTCTATCAGTTTGACATAGAAATTGTAGGTCAACACAGTTTGTTCGAACTCCACCAAAGTTTATTACATTAAGTCTTGCCTCTACCAAGATCCACCAAAGTCTACCAAACTCAACCAAAGTCTAACACACTAATATTTAGCTCAACCACAGTCAACTAAACTCCACCAAAGTCTATTACCTCCACCTAACTCCACTAAACTCTACCAAAGTCTACTACACTAATATTTAGCTCAACCACCACGATAAAGTCCAAACCAAATACCTGGTTCGCAGAAAGGGTATGTGGTCTAGCTGCTTTGGACAGCACGTCCTCCATATATATCAAGTCGTTGCTTTGACCGACCTGAATTACTTTGTCCAAAATTTGACATTCGCTATCTTCATTCAGACTTATGATGGCTAACTGAGAATTATCTTGAGTTGACTCCACATCCAAGGTAGGAGTTTGCACTGGAGTGTTAAGCTAACTACTAACCTCTGGGTTCTTTAAAATTTTCAATGCTAGGAACATAGTATCAGAGGTTTCATGCTCCTCAAGCATTCATTCCTTCTGCAAGCAAACAAGGAAACAATGTAACTACCAAATTCCACCAAGCTCTACCAACAATTTAAGAACCACCAAACTACCTCTGGATTTATTAGGTAGCCGTAGTGCTAGGGAAAGAGTTTGTGATGTTTGCTGCTCCTCAATAATCCGTTCTTTCTGGAATCAAACAAGTAATATAGTTAGTATGTCAAGCTTTACCATAATTCACCAAGATAAACCAAACTAAACACTAGGTTTTCAGAGGGTGTTAACGCTGGGGAAGGTTGTGAGGTTTGTTGCTCCTTAGATATCTGATCCTTTTGCAAAACAAATCACATTAAATATTAAGTCAACCAAACTCTACCAATGCTCTACCAGACAATTATATAAATCAACCAAGCTATACCAAAGAACTACCAAACTAACCTCTACTTTTTCAGAGGCTGTTAATGCTGAGGACAAAGGTTGTGAGGTTGACTGATCCTCAGATACCCTATCATTCTGGAAAAAACAAGAAAATAGAGTTAGTACAACTAACTCCACCAATCTCTACCATACTTTAACTCATACATATTTATTAGCTCTTTCAACGAACAAAACAAAACACCAAAGTAATACACCAAAGAAAGATAAAGTAAACATTATTCATGTATATATCACATTATCAACAAAGTCTACCAAACTCTGCCACAAAGTTTACAAACTCCACTGAACTCTGCCACAGAGTCTACAGTCCCCATCACACATATCCAATTCATACAACATAATTGGATCTTCGATACGGCTCAGTCATAATCAAGTAGACTCTTACGTACTAATTTCTCCCCAATTAAGGCCTCAACACCTTCTTCTCGGGTCTCACTTCCACGAGACTGAATTTTATCCACATCAGACTTCTTAGGCTCTTCCAAGGCCATCACCACCTCCGATGGTTTTGTCTCCAACACCTTAAAGAGGCGTTGATTGATCGAGTTTTGCTGTGACATGGCTTCCTCAAGCCTACGAAGCCGCTCATCAGTCACCGCCTGGTCTACTATTTTCTCCTCTAGTCTTGCAAGTCGTTCCGACGTATTAACTTGATCAAATTTCATCACGTCAAAAGTCTCCTTCATGGACTGCAACATTTGTAACATCATGTTCTTTTCCTCCCCTTGTTTTTTGGCCTCAAACTCCTTCTTCCATTTCTTCTCCAACCTTTCTTCATCTTTTTCTCTGGCCGCCTTCTGAAACTCGGCCAGAGTCATCTCGGGTAGCAACTCCAAAGTCTCCTTTGCTTTTGGAGTATCTTTTGCCTTTGGAGTCTCCTTTGCCTTTGGACTTCCATGAGCCTTCTTATTCTCTAGCTTCTCTGGTCCCTTCGACTTTGACTTTGCCTTCTTTGCACTTCGGAGCTCACGTTGGGAATCCTCGGCCTTTCTCTTTGTAGAAGCCGGGATAACCCAAAATGTCTCATCTAGTGTCCCTTCCAGAATATCTCGGATCATTCTGTCTACTTTGGGATCACGAGCATCTCCAGGCCACTCAGGGTATATATCTTCGTAAGGCTTTTGAAGAAGGAACACCACATAAACCTACAAATGAGCAAAAATCAGTCAGACATGAAAGATATGCTAGATCTACCAAACTCTACCAAACTAAATATAACGTCCACCAAAATCTACCAAAGTCTGCCAAAGTCAGCCAAACTAAATATACTGTCCACCAAACTCCACCAAACCTAAACCAAACCCTACCATGGCTCTACCACACAACAAACAAATTCTACCAAGATCTACCACATGTCAACCAAAGTCTACCAAACCTCAACCAAAGGTCTACCATGGCTCTACCACACAACAAACAAACTCTATTAAGATCTACCACACGTCAACCAAGGTCCACCATAGCACTAGCACACAACAAATAAACTTCAACCAAGATCTACCAAAATCTACCAATTGGGGAACCTCACCTTGTTGTCCCCGGTTGTCTGCTTATCAGCTTCTAAGACATCTTCCATATCTATACCACGACAAGTGCGCGACACCCACTGCATAAGTGGAATCCGACCGTCTCTTCTACCTCCACACATTACACCTAGATGTGGGATATACTCGAAGGCCCACATTTGAAGGACATGCACAAAGCCGTGCACATTTAACGTTGAAGCTGACAGTGATGCTTGAGAGAGCAATTTGAGGAGGGATTGAAATGATACTCTCCCCCAAGAATGCCTCTCAAATCTTTCCAGATTCATCACCAATTTGGCATAGTAAACTGGGATCCTACATTGTTGTGCAAACCTAAAATAGCAACATACAACACCACCACCAACCCCACCATCTTCCTCTTAGCAAGAGACCAATTATTGTCCTTGGATATCTTTAATACCCGCTCAAGCTCTGCCCAGTTTGGACCATCACCGTGGACTAAACCCATGTCACCCCATAAATCTCCGACCGCTAAGTTTGCATCATTAGGATCAGGCAACCGATAGTTAGTGAAACTCATTCAGAGAAAATCTTATTGGGCGACCATCGGCCAACACCCAAATCTCATTCACCTTAGATGTGTCAAACATATTTCCAAACAGGTGTTGTACATATTTACTTGCCCATGAGAACCATGTGCCGGCAAACTGCAGTATAATACCAAGTGAGAATTCCTCTCTATGTCATCGTAAGCATCATCGCCAATAAGATCCCTTATCGTTGTTATTCTCTTCAATGTGCAGTAGTGGGTTATGCTTTTGTTTACCAACGGGGGCCTTCCTGTTGCAACCACCCTCTTAGGGTACTTCTCTTGATCCCCCATAGTTGTAGAAAGTAAACAATAAAACAGTTAAATATTAAACTTTACCAAACTCTACCAAGGTATTCCAATATAAAACAAAGTCTACCACACTAGAACATAACTCTACCAAAGTCTTCAAAAAAAAAACCAAAGTCTACCCCACTAGAATATAACTCTACCAAAGTCTACCAAACTCCACCAAACATAAAACTAGTTTCACCAAAATCTACCACACTATAAACTAACTCTACCAAAGTCTACTACACTATAGGCAAAAAAAAAGCTCTACCACACTAAACACTAACTCTAGCAAAGTCCACTACACTATAAGTAAATATACTAAACTCTACCACACTATAAACTACATTTACCAACTCTATCAAAGTCTACTACACTATAAGTAAATATACCAAACTCTACCACACTACATTTACTGGAGATGAGTCATTATTTCAATTTATAATTCTACATATATAAGACCCCTGTTCAAAAACTCGCTCGCGTAGTCGATTAATCCTTCGTATAGGCGCTAGGCGGTGACCAACCGAGTCGATTAATACCTATACGGTTGTTAAAATCGGCTATTCGATTAATCCCCACGTAATCCGAATAATCTCCGCCTAATCCGATTTATATCCGATTGATTTTCGTCTAATATAATTAAGATTATTTTTTTTTTAACTATTAAATGTTAAAATAAAAATAAAACAAATTTTAATCTTAGACATTAATTTTATATAAGTTGAATATTATTTTGATGTTAATTACAACTAACAAACTATCTATTGTGATCTCTGTTCTAAGACACGACACCTTAGAACGTTTAATCGGTCTCAAACTAGTATAACATGAATCATACAAAGTCATTTAACCACTACACTAACTTAACATTATTCAAATGAGTATAGAATATATAACATATAAGACTAAACATATATAAGTCATAAAACTAGTTTCCGAGTACTCCACGATTCATATCCGATTTTTTAATAACTCGCTAAGCGGTACTTGAAGGAACGCGTAGCGCCTAACGAAATTTGGAGCAGAGTATAAGACTATAAACTATAACAATCTTTGATCTACTATAATTATAAAGATACTAATAATACCAATATGTAACAAAATGTTAACTTGTTAATTATAAACGTGTCCTCAGATAGCAAGAAGGTTCTCAAAATGGAAATTGATTCGCTTTGGTCATCACCACCATCAAATTTCGAAGATTCATTCTCCAAATATAAACTTTTTAACAATTTGGAGATTTGGTATATTTTTAAGATACGTACAGCCATTATATTTGATTTTTTCAAAAAATTGTAGGATCTTATTCTACTTCTGTTTGTATTAAACATATTAAAAATCGTTTTATATCGTTAGTCAGCTTAGAAAAAAAATATAAAATGAAATGGTTCTCTTTACTATATTTAATTCATAGCTAAAGTTTCAAATGTAATTGTCAAATGTATAGAGAGAAATTCCAAGCAGAATCCTTTTTTCTTTTCATTATCTTATGTATATTGGCAATATTCTTTCTTAAAATAAATAAAAAACTTTTGACTTTTTAACATAAAATTGAAATTCACTGCAGAAGACATGTTATTGCTGCTTTGTTTTGTTTATTCCTTCTCTCTCTATATACAAAGGTGGAGGAATCTTCTGCATCACCTCTCCGGTCAAAAAAAAAAACCCAAGCAGGCTGGAAGAGAGAGAAGAAGAGAGTGATGTTCTTTAATAGTATGATGTATGAAGAAGCTTAACCAAACCAAAACAAAAGAGCAATTTGGTCTCGCTATGTCCCGATGCACAGAGGAGATAACGATCCACATATAATTCATTTTTTAAAATTTATTAATAATCCCATTTGTTTTTT
Source organism: Lepidium africanum (assembly GCA_900406405.1). Lineage (NCBI taxonomy): Eukaryota > Viridiplantae > Streptophyta > Magnoliopsida > Brassicales > Brassicaceae > Lepidium > Lepidium africanum. The sequence continues at coordinate 85,901 of OVAX01000210.1, forward strand.
GTTTTCATCTTCCGTGAAGGAAGTACCACATAACCATCACACATCTTTACAGCTTTCACTTCTTGTTCTTTTTGTTTGGGATTTGGTTTTTCTCATCTGTTCCTTCTGTTCAGACAGACAATTTGCAACAGAGGGAAATTCTAAACAGGAATCTTCCAGATTCTCTCTCTTTCTTGTGAGTTCTTCTTTCTATTTTCTCTTCTCAAGCTTTTTGTCAAAAACAAGCTGATCAGTTTGAAGTTGTTGTATTTGTGTGTTTCCATTGGGGTTTAATCAGTACCTCTTAAGCCATAAGGAATTAGGGTATTGTTTGACCATCTTCAAGGAATCAAACATAAAGTTGGCTTGGATTCTTTATTCTGTCATCATGAATTTAGATGTATGCAAGATTTGTGCTTGATTCGTGTTTCCTAAAATGTTTTATGTGTTGTCTGCTTTATCGATACTCATGAGTCCTATCAATTTCAGAATATGTTATCAAGGAAGAACAAAAAACAATAACTCCATCTTTACCTGTTTTGTTTGTTTGCGAAGCTTCTTATAAACGATATCTTCGTTTTCTTTTCAGATGCTACTTCATTGAGTTAGAAGATAGCAAAATTACATATTCATGGAAGATAGTTTCCTTCAAACTGAGAACGCGGTTATGGACGCTGACTTCATGGATGGATTGCTACTAGATGGTTGTTGGTTAGAGACTACAGATGGATCTGAGTTCCTTGATGGAGTTCCTTCAACTTCTTCCGTTAGTCCTTTCGATCCATCTTCCTTCATGTGGTCTCCAACTCAAAATACATCAGCAATCTGTACAACAGGAGAAGCACCTCAGATGTACGGTCAGGATTATGCTGAAAGATCGAGTCTTGATGAGTTTCAGTGGAACAAAAGATGGTGGATTGGACCAGGAGGTGGTGCTTCTTCCGTTACTGAGAGATTAGTTCAAGCTGTTGAACACATTAAAGATTACACAACAGAGAGAGGCTCTCTTATACAGCTATGGGTTCCAGTTAACCGAGGCGGTAAACGAGTTTTGACCACAAAGGAACAACCTTTTAGCCATGATCCCATGTGCCAAAGACTTGCAAACTATAGAGAGATTTCTGTAAATTATCATTTCTCTGCTGAGCAAGATGATTCCAAGGCCTTAGCTGGTTTGCCTGGAAGGGTTTTCTTGGGGAAGCTTCCTGAATGGACTCCTGACGTTAGGTTTTTTAGGAGCGAGGAGTATCCGAGAGTTCACCACGCTCAGGACTGCGACGTCCGTGGAACGCTGGCTATTCCGGTGTTTGAACAAGGTAGTAAAATTTGCTTGGGTGTTATTGAGGTTGTAATGACCACTGAGATGGTTAAACTAAGACCTGAGCTTGAAAGCATTTGCAGAGCACTTCAGGTTTGTGTCCTTCTCTAAAACTTTCCGCTTTTGCTATTTTAATGGTTTTTCTGAGAGGAACAAATGTGTTTCCTTTCGCAGGCTGTTGATCTTAGGAGCACAGAAGTTGTTATTCCTCCTTTGGTAAAGGTAATAAAAGAAACTACATGACTTCTTTGAGTTCTGATTTTTGGTATAAACAGTGTTTTTTCTTTGTTCAGGGATGTGACTTATCCTACAAAGCTGCATTACCTGAAATCCGAAACCTCTTGAGGTGTGCTTGTGAGACGCATAAACTACCTTTAGCTCAGACATGGGTCTCTTGTCTCCAGCAAAGCAAAAGTGGGTGCCGTCACAATGATGAGAACTACATTCATTGCGTATCAACCATTGATGATGCTTGCTACGTTGGTGATCCAACAGTCCGCGAGTTCCATGAAGCTTGCTCTGAGCATCACCTCTTAAAAGGCCAAGGAGTTGCAGGGAAAGCCTTCTTGACCAATGGACCGTGCTTTTCGTCTGATGTATCTAACGACAAGAAATCAGAGTATCCTCTTGCTCACCACGCTAATATGTATGGTTTACATGGCGCGGTTGCAATTCGTCTGCGCTGCATCCACACGGGCTCTGCTGATTTTGTCTTGGAGTTCTTTTTACCGAAGGACTGCGATGATCTGGAGGAGCAGAGGAAAATGTTGAATGCTCTTTCGACCATTATGGCTCATGTGCCTAGAAGCTTAAGGACTGTTACAGATAAGGAAGTAGAAGAAGAGAGTGAAGTGATAGAAAGGGAAGAGATAGTAACTCCAAAGATAGAGAATGCTTCGGAGCTACATCAGCTACAAGGAAATTCCTCATGGAACGCCTCTCTCGAAGAAATCCAGCAGAGTAATAGTGGTAATCCTGAGAATCTTGGATTCGTATTTGATGGAGGAGACAAGCTAAATGATGGGTTCGGCGTGAAAAGAGGTTTTGAGTACACCAGAGATTCTAATGTCAATGAGAAAAGCACTTTTTCTAGTGGCGGTTTCAGCAGGATGTCCGAAAAAAAGCGTGCCAAAGCAGATAAGACCATTACTTTGGATGTTCTTCGACAGTATTTCGCAGGAAGCCTGAAAGATGCAGCCAAGAATATCGGTGGTAAGAAGCATTGTTCTATTGTTTCGATATAATTTATCGGAAAGTCGTATGATTGATTTATTCTTTTTGCCTCTTTCTTGTCTTGGTAAAATTGCAGTTTGTCCAACGACCTTGAAGAGAATATGCAGGCAACATGGGATACAGAGATGGCCTTCAAGAAAGATCAAGAAAGTGGGACATTCTCTGCAGAAGATCCAACAGGTGATTGATTCAGTTCAAGGTGTTTCTGGTCCTCTTCCATTAGGCTCGTTCTACGCGAATTTTCCCAATGTAGCCTCACAGTCACAGGAACCATCACAACAAGCCAAGCCCTCTCCTCCTCCTCCACCTCCATTTCAACTTGCAAAGTCCCCTGTTTCCTCATACAGTCATAGTTCAAGCTCTAGCCAATGCTGCTCCAGTGAAACACAACTAAACAGTGGTGGTACAACCGATCCTGCTTCAGCGGATGTAGTAGGTGCAATGAATAAGACGAGTAGTGAAATCGAGCTTCAAAGTTCGAGTCTTGACGAGACAATATTGAATCCTTCCAGATTAGAAAATATTCCTCAACACAGTCACTTGTTATCATCTCAAGATGATGACTTTCTGAGGATTAAAGTTAGCTATGGAGAAGAGAAGATCAGATTCCGGATGCGGAATTCACGCAGGTTAACAGATCTGTTGTGGGAGATAGGAAAGCGTTTTAGCATAGAGGATATGAGCAGGTACGATATAAAGTACTTAGACGAAGACAATGAATGGGTTTTGTTGACTTGCGATGAAGATGTAGAAGAGTGTGTAGATGTCTGCAGAACCTCACCGAGTCATACCATTAAGCTTCAGCTTCAGGTCTCTTCTCATCATTTCCATGAACGTTCCTCAGCTACAGGATACAGTTTATGGCACTAAATCGAATAAGGAAAGAAAGTTTTAGAGCACGACACAAATTTATTCCTTGTGTTTTGTTGTAACTGTTTATAATTTTACATTTGATTTTTTTTTTTACTGTCTGAAAGATAACTAGGAGGTGCTTTTGGGTTTTGTTTTTTGAGAACGCACACGAGAGAACTTGTAAAGATCCTTTTTTGCCCTGAGAAATTGAAGATGGGGCTTTTCTGAAATTCCTTTGTAATGCTATTTGCAAAAGTAGATATATAAAAAACGTCAATTTGCTTACATAATTGTCATATACATAATATGAAAAAACATTTACCAAACTATATACCGTTTTCTGAGGAAGACAAAAGGAACATTTTTACAAAATACCAAACTCAAATTCTTAAAAGCTCAAGACTACTTTCTTATTGTGTTTCTAGGAGTTTCGTCGAGGTGTTCTTGTAACTTCCGATGATGGGGACGAGACATTTCGAGCTTCATGAGACCGACTCTGTGCGGCTAAGTACTCAAGTGCCACAACAATGTCACCTATAAATGGTCGATAATGAGCTTCTTCGTTCAGACACATTGCGATGATAGCAATCGCATAGTTTAAACATCGTCTTGGGTATCTTCCTCGTAGAGATGGATCCACTAAATGTCCAAACTTGTTCTGATCCTTGAGGTATGAACGTGACTGCAAAGCACATGAAATTACTTGGTTTCAATGAGAAAAATAATTTAATGAACTCCAGTACAATCAAAAGTATAGTAGTTTACTTACCCAAGCAACAAGATTCTGCTCGCCATGCTTTTGACTCGGATCAATAGCTTTTCTGCCAGTGATGAGCTCAAGCAAGACTACACCAAAGCAATAGATATCTGATCTAACCGTTAATTTACCGCTCATTGCGTATTCTGGAGCACAGTAACCGTAAGTTCCCATGACACGGGTCGATACATGAGTTCGATCACCTACTGGTCCAAGTTTCGCCAATCCAAAATCCGAGAGTTTTGGATTGAATTCTTTGTCTAACAAGATATTTGCGGATTTCAAATCGCGGTAAATCACAGGCGGATTAGCTGTGCAATGAAGATACTTTATTCCCCTAGCAGCACCAACCGCGATTTTCATTCGAGTATTCCAACTTAATGGCTCAGGATTCGACTCACGATCTGAATATCGAAACACAAGATGAATCCTTTTAACATAATAACAGCTAAATCCACTTGTAACAACAATAGAGTTTAGTAACAAACCAAAAAGATGATCTTCTAAGCTTCCCATTGGCATGTATTCATAGACGAGAAGTCTCTGGTCACCAGAAGTACAGTAACCGATCAATGTAACAAGATTCGGATGATGCAATAAGCTAAGCATTAGAACTTCTACTATGAATTCTCGATTTCCTTGAAGTCCATCTGGATTCAATTGCTTAATAGCCACCACCTGATTTCATCAAATTACATCAAAAATCTCCTCTACAAAAGGGTTTGAGAAAGAGAGTGAGAGAGATCTGACTTGTCCTGAATCTAAACGTCCCTTGTAAACTCTCCCAAAACCTCCTTCTCCGATCAAATTCACTTCCCGGAAGTTTCTTGTGGCTTCGGCTAACTCCTTGAATGTGAAACTCCGAGCTCCACCACCAGGTTTCGGACTATCCACTTTACCGTTCACTGTTCCAATACAAAGGAGAAGATGACCCAAAATCTGTGGAAAAGAAAGAGACTGTAAAAAAAGGGACAAAACTAAAAAAAAAACACTCACCTAAGATACCAGAAATCGACTCTGTTCTTGTTGTATCACTTCCATGAACTGAAATTACAAAAATCGTTATAAATAAAAAAACGAATAGTTTTGAGGTAGAAACAATGAAAGTTTTCGGAATGGAAATGAAAAGAACCTGATGAATCGGTTGGGTTGCATCGAGCGGTATCAATGTCTACTCGTATGTCCTTGGTTCGAGGATTCAAACAAGAGAAACAAGTCATTTTCTTTTCGTCACAAATTAAAAACAATGGCGTTGAAGAAGAGATTCAGATACGGAGCTGGTTTTGAGAGTCCCAGCTCCAAAAATCCCACAACCAGACACAAAGCCTGACAAATTACTGGATAATTCAAAACCTAGGAGGAAAAGAGTTTGATATTATCTGTTTCTCCTTCGATAATTTCAGGAAACAAAAGAACAAGAGTAAAACAGGATTATTGAAGAAGATCCGAATCGGCGATAGATTGCAGGATGAGAGAGAATATTAAAATCAATATTATTAGAAAAAAAAAAAAAAAATGATGAGTTACTTGTATTTTCTTGTTCAAACTGAAGAGTTACTAAAATTATACAGATTCTAATCTAATGGCGACAAAAAATGACAAGGATCTTTTCTTTTGGTTTAAATGTTAAAATGATGACAAGGATCTTGAAACAACAAGAAGAAGAAGAAAAACGGGAGACTTAAACTAATTTAATAAGAAACTGATTTTTGTTCTTCCTTCCTTATAATTAATTTCTTTAACCAAAAAAAAAAAACTTAATTATTTTCTTTTTGGGTTGGAGCTACTATATTTAAGTGGTAGAAGACGACAAGTTTCGTTTTGTTGTTTTCCAAGTAGGACCCAGTTTTTACAAAAATAAAAGAAAAAGAAATTCTTATTATTGTATCATCTTTCAAAATTGAAAAAATTTCCCTCAAATTTTAACTCTTTATCATTATCCCCCTTCTCTTTGATGACATTAATACGATAAGGTCCCCACTCGTACTTTAAATTACCATTGATACTCCCTCGGATTATTACGTTTGAAATTCCCGTAATACCCTCAAAGAGTACAGTATGAAAAAGAACTTACACGAGGCCGACAACGGATTTACGGTTGATATCGTGACAAATGGACGGTTCAGATTAGAAATCTAAAACCTTACATCTTCCATAGGTCCTACTTGTTCTTTTAGTTAGTGGTCACACTGTCCTTACTCCGCCCGCATTGACTTTATTTACCGTTTTACAAAATCCTTTTCTGTCATAATAATAACAATTATTAGTTGGCTACCTTGTAATCTATCAATTATTAGTTGATAAGGTTCCAAATTCACCCCATCTTTTTCTTTATATTCCTTTTTTAGAAATAAAGTAATTACTACCAAGCTGTTTTCTTATGATTATTTCTTTTTACTACTTTTCTTCTGACATATTTATGAGTTATGACATTAATGTTGATTTTATTGCCATTAATTTAAAATTTTCAGAAAATTTACAAATAATTGTTGCGTGGGACTTTCCCTTATTAATCGTATATTATTATAATGATTTATCAAGACATTTATCTCTTGTAAGTGGGGGACACCTAACAAATTTGGTGTAAAAGCTGCAATATACTCGAAATTGATGCAGGAAGATCACAAGTACAATTGACATCCAATGTCAAGTTATCCATCATCTCATTAAATAAATTCACCTGTAAAATCAATTTTTATCTATACATCGATATTACCAAAAAGCTTGATTCTGTACGTATACCGTAGAAACTCATACATATCCGCCATGTTGATCTGTGAAGAATATGTGGCGTACGAATATACCAAATATTGTTGGATTATTCATAACTAAATTCTGCGCAATGTTCTAAATTTGACAAAATAAGAAAACAGAATTAATACAAATATACAATTTTTTACTATATCAGGAAACTTGTCTTAGTCGTCAATGACTAATTAAGGCTATTAACATGTCACATCTAATCATCTTTTTCAATGACAGTTTACGTACATGTAAAGTCGTATGTATAATCGGAATCCAAGAATGTTTGCCTCAAATGCATAAAACGGGATACACTAATATATTTATATGATTGCCTTTATCAGAAAAATTAATTATTGATGAAGAGTTTAGCAGAAAGAAAAATACTCCATATTGAAGACATAAATATCACGAGACCCACCAATCAAACACGTTCATGTCGATCCCGTGACGCGTGAGCCCCTCTTGACAAAATTCAATGAACAATTGAGCTTGTATTAGATATATTTTGATATTTCAATCTTCAGTTAATCAAATTAGTTACAACTAGATGAAGATGTGTGGATTCCAAATCAAAGACCAAGAAGAGAAGAAGTCCAAGTCATAGTTGAATTGAATGGAGTCTTGCCTCCAAAGGTGAAGATCATGACAAAGGAGTTGTCAAGAGAAATGATAAGTCTCTATTAAAAAAAATGGAAAGTTGTCTTAATAAGAGAATTTTCATTTCTAGGAGATATAGAGATTCTAGGGTAAGTTTTCACATCCTATAAAAAGGATAGAAGGGTTAGCGAGGCCGCCTAACACTTTTACCACATTGGGTGAGTTTAGATAAATCTTTTGTTTCTTCGAGTCACGTGATGTTTGCTTCATATCACTCTAGTATAGAGACCATAATCTTTTCCACAATACATTCATCTGAAAACTCTTTTCCGAGAAGCCTAACTTTGTTCACAATACTTAGAAATTTGTTTGAGTATTCTCGTATTGTCTATGTTTCCTTCACGCGTTGCATTTCAAATTCTTGGGTCATATTGAGAATTTGCATGCTTTTAGTTCTTTCATTTCCTTGGTATTCCTTCTTGAGATAGTCCTAAATGGTTTTTGCTAACTTCAGATTCATAATTCTTGTGAAGATATTTTCTGAAACGATAGAAAAGAGTATTGCTTTGGCTTTAGATTTTCTTGTCTTCTTCTCTTTATGATGTTTCAGTTGCGTTATGGTTGAATTTGCTGGAAGAGGTTGGATCTCATAGTCTTCTTCAACGGCTTTCCATAGATCAAAAGCTTCCAAATGAACTTTCAGTCTCACTGCCTAAGCTTGATAGTTCTCTCTGTCAAATACTGGTGGCGTATTTGAGAATTGTGATTAAGCTTCCATCTCAGTCTATCTCACACACAAAAAACATTTACATGTCCCTTAAGAAGAGAGCTTTAATACCATTTTGAAGTTTATTTGGATCTAAAAAATATTTATTGAATCTGGATACTTGAACACAAAGCCTTACAACACTCATTTAAACTGAAAAGACTTAATTAACTCTCCTAAACTTAAGCAACAAACAAAGACTAGAGAATATGTCACGTTGACTCTTTTATTTTGCTAATTCTAAGGCAATATTCCAACAATTATTCTCATCAAGAGGGTATCAATTATATAAATACCTTTTTCTCCAATTGCAAAACTAACAAATGTCAAGTTAGTTCTTGGTTTACCTTCTTCTCTTGGTTGGACTCTTACAAAAATGTCTTCTCACATGAAGACTATGATGAAGAAATCTACATGAGTCTACCACAAAGATATACTCCTCTAAATGGGGTTTGACCTCCCGATCCAGTTTTTCAACTACACAAGTTTTATGGATTGAAGCAAGCTTCAAGAAAGTGGTATCACTGTTTCTCTAGAATCGTTTTGACTACATGTTACATCCACTGTCTTGGTGACATAAATCTCTTCATTAAAAAAACTGGCACCACTTTCATTGCCTTACTTGTTGACATTGATGATATTAGGATTGCATTTAATGATGGTGTTGAGTTACAACTTCTCAAAGATACATTGCATCAAGCATTTACAATAAAGGATTTAGGGCCTACTTAGTTCTTTTTAGGACTTGAAATTTCTTGCAATTCTACTGGCATATCAATTTGTCAACGAAAGTGTGTCTTGGACATTCTTGTATCCACCGGAATATTAGCTTGCTAATCTTGTTTTATGCAGATAAATCCTAATATCAAGTTCAGTAAAGACTCTGGGACTTCTTTGAGAATGCTACACAATATAGAGAGCTCATTGGTCGAATTTTTTACATCATTATCACTCGGCCAGACATCACCTATACTATTAATACCTTAAGTCAGTTCTTCTTTCGACCAACAGATTTTCATATAAAAGCTGCATTTCGTATTCTTCGATACCTCAAGATGAATCCAGGTCAATGACTCTTTTATACATCTAATTTTGAGGTATGCTTTAATGTATTTGCTGATGTAGATTGGACTACTTGCCTAGATTCAAAGCAGTCAATTACTGGATATTGTTGGAAATCTAAGAAACATAAAATAGTCACTAGAAGTAATGTTGATATCGCAATATAACTTTGGCCACATGTGAGTATCCCTGGGTCAGTCAACTATTGAAGGACTTACAGAACAGACTAATCTTACTACTCATGAAAGGCTTTTAATGGTGACAAAAATCCGCTTTGCATATTGCCACTAATTCTGTATTTCACAAGCGCACCAAACACATAAAGATTGAGTGTCATACAATTTGTGATCAAGTAAAGAATGGTTTCGTCATGTTGTTTCATGTTTCATCAGGTAATCAACATGCATACATTTTTACGAAAACTCTGCATCCAGGACCATTTCATTCTTTTCTTGATAGAATGTCTTGTCAACATGCAAATTTTTTTACGAAAGAATCTATTTAAGAGGCTTGAGGGGGAGTGTATTAGATATATTTTAATATTTCAATCTTCTTTTAATCAAGTTAGTTACATTTAGCTTATGTTAACTGGTTGTTACCTCATCTGATACTTGTATTAGCTTATGTTGACTGGTTGTTAGCTCATTTGATATTTGTATTAGCTTCTGTTAACTGGTTGTTAACTCATCTGATATTTGTATATAATCTCATACTATATATTTATTTTGATCTTAGTGAGAATACAAACTTTATTTACTCCAATAGGTTGATATAAATCTGCTACAACTTAATGTGCAAGTATAGTTTACAACTTCTGAGAATTACTAAAAAAATGATTAAGCACATGTTTTTATATACATAGAAATGTTTTTATGTACATATAAGAGCTTTATAAGTTATAATATAAAATTCATAGAAATTTGTTATCTAAACTCCAGGTAACTACACTAATTAGTTGCAAGCATATATCGTTTTAACATTTTGTAATTTTTTACAATTTAACAAAAGATTAGAGATCATATTACCGAGGAAGTAATAAATCGAAACATCTTAGTACTCTAACTCTTACTCTAATAATAATTTTTTTTTCTAGTTTAGAGTAATATGCCGAGTTCTTCTCAGTCTGGTGGTTAGAATGATCCAACTAATAACTATGGCATCTAGGGTTCGATTCCTCCCCTCTACGCAGTTGCTAGATTAAATAGGAATTTTAAGAGTTGGGTTAGACTATATATCGGACCTTGTCGATTCAATTGTTGAGAAAAAAAAATTTTAGAGTAATATTTTTTTTACAAAATGGTCATTTAATTTATAGCGTATTATTATTTTATACCTAAAGAAAATAATATAATATACATATATTTTAAAAAATATTATATTAAATTATTAAAATCTAGAAATTTCATTAAAATTTAATAAATAATTATAATTTTATAGTAAAAATTATCAAATAATGCTTAAAAATTTATCAAATATTTTCCTATGCAACAAAAAGCTTGCAAGAAAGATGTATAACGTGCTTTTAGAGTTTTCCAATCATGTTTCACAATCATGACATGACCAACTCTTTTTTTGGGAAACATGTATTACATGATATAATGACTATATGTATAATTTCGCATAACATGATAATTGAAGATAACGTGATCTAGATGCATCAAAAGAAGTCCGAGAAAAAAATCCACCTTTGGAGATCGAAACAACAGAAAATGAAAATACTCTATTTGAAAAGTTTCTTCTTTGACATAGACAAATCAAAGATAGAACAAATTTATTTTTTATTTCGAAAGGCATTAACTGATTATTGTAATTCTCTTACAATAATCAGTTGTTTAAATAAAAATGTATGTCATTTATTAATAAATTATGATTATACTATACTTATTATAAACAAATAGAATATGCAGTTTTGGAGATGATTTTAACAGGTGAACTATAGGAGATGGTTTTAACAGGTTCACCTGTCTTCCAACAATACAACTCAAATCTTCCAAAGAGTCAAAATGAAATGAATGTACTACTACGTTTTGTTTCGTCTTCTTATATGACCCAAGCAAGGTAAAACATTACGAATATAAATTTGAAATTTTTTAGGAAAAAAATATAAAATATATATTCTACAGCCTGCGAGACTCCTGTGGTTTTTTTCGTTTTCTCTTTTTACCCCTAAAAAATTATTAGAGTTGCAACAATCTGTACAATAGAGAGACTTGTCCCATATATTTCCATGTCAAAACAAATAAGCAATGACTTTCCACATGATTTTCATACCAGAAAATATATGGCTGAGATAGCCAATGGAAAATGCCTCTTCCTCTTTCAATGCTCCATATTCATCTTCAGAGCTGTAATGCCAGATCCGGATGCTGCGACGAGGACGAACCAGTCTGCGGATTTGCCACAGGGGAGTTTGGTGACACGAGTCTAGCGTTAAGGTCCGGTGGAAATCGGTGGAATTCTTGTTTGTTGTAAGGAAACATCAACCCTTGTTGTTGCGAGCCCTGTGTGGCCTCGTTGGTTAGGTTTGCTTGTCGCTGTCTCACCATTCCTAGCATCTGATTTGCATTAGGGCTAAATCCACTGAATCCGCGGATGAGGCCATTGCTGCTCTCGGGGTTGATCAGCGGTGCTAACTGGCGAGAGGACGAGGTTGATGGGTGATCGTTTTCGGGATTCAAGACACGAGCCGGTGGTGGTACGGTCTCTTCAACGCCTTGAGAAGAAGAATGTCTGTTTCCTATGAAAGCGCTTGAGACTGAAGCGGTTGGAGATAGGATTCTGTTCGAATGATCATCAGATGCCAAGTCATTAGAACATTTTTGCTTTCCCGAAGACATTAGTAAGTTTTGTTTCTGAGAATCATCCTCATCAGGTCCTGCTGGGTTCTCTCCAACCCAGCCTAGACCAAATTTGATTCCAGAGGGCAATACAGTTTCAATTCTCCTCGATGCAATTTTCCAGGCAACAGGTCCGAGATTTGCAGCGTATCGTGCTAGGCTCCTCGCGTAACCATGCTCAGTGTTCAGTCCAACCTTGTGAATTAGGTAAACAATGATCAGACTCTTGTTTTTCAATAGAACAGGATATGATAGATATAGCAAATACATACTGGAATTAACTGTTTTAACTCGTCTTCTAGCGTTGTCAAAACCGATGGTTCTTGGGTAGAGGTTGAGAGGTGATTGTAGGTATCGCGTCTGTTATCATCGACATTGAAATGCTTCATCCCATACTTGTTAACTGCCTTCACAACCGAAGCTACAGAGAAACCAAGAGATGGTTCATATTGGCCAAAAAATGTCTGAAATAGGCTAGAGCAAAGGCAGAGTTTATATTACGTGGAAATTCACTCTCCCAGTCTATCGACCAACCACTTTGGTTTTCACTGTTATGATTGATTCTGACTGATGATTCTCCTTGACGGAATTTATATGGAGGAGTCTTTCTTAGATTGTAAGCACCAGGAAACTTATTAGAGCTATCTCCTCCAGGAATGAGCGCATCAGCTGAAACTTCAGAAGCAGTACGGTCAATTGAAGATGGTTCAGGCTGTTTCTTTGGCGGACGGCCTCTTCTGGCAACTTTTGGTTGCTGCTGCTGCTGCTGTTGATTTTGTGGTTCTTCATCATCACTGTCTCGCCTTAAATTCTCAAAGTCCTTTTTTGCCAGTTCTTGTATAGCCCGTGCCTATAAGCCATATTACACATTATTTTCAGAATTCTGGGACGAAATACCAAAAGAAGCATTGTTTAAATAATAATAATAATGAAAATTAAGGACATACCTGTCGATAATATACAGTGTCTGCTGAATTATATTCCATTGCATTTGTACAAATTAAAAACACATCTCCCTGCAAAAAGAACAGGGCGAGAAGCAATACTTATCAGAGAGGAAAAAAGGCTGGTCCAACACCAATCTCCTCACAAATTCACATATTTTCAATCAGGGAGACGACTTTGAGTCTGAAAAGATCAACAATTGCTTTCAGTCTGAACAGATTTACGATTACTTTGAGTTAAACACAACTTTTGAAAGTCTGCACCCTACATTAATATGTATATTCATTGGTTAACAGTAATAAAGCCTCAAAATATAATCTGATAACTTAAGTAAAATGCACGCTAACAACATCAAGCATTTGATTCTCCATAAACCCTAAGAAGCCGTATGAAAACTTTGTATAGCTATTAAATGTGGAACCAACTCGAACACATCAAAACTATCAAGGATAGGACCCCAACTGAGAGTGGAGGAAGAATCATCGAGGAGAATTGATAGGACTTACCTCAAATTGTTCTAAAGTGGCATATGCTCCAGAGTCTAACTTCTTACGTACTGTGCTAAAGTCCATTGGATTCGTGATAATCTCATGATAATCAGGAAGCTGTAAACACATACCGAAACACAGATAAGGCAAAACTGAATCTTATAATATCTAACGAGACTAACATCAGCAAAAGAGAGACGGTCACCTCCTCAGGATCGACTGGGTCTGAGTAAACGCCATAAGTATCCTTCCTTCAAATGTTTGTAAAACAACAACGATAAAAAAAAACTAAAATAACCAAGTAGGAATCACTCGAGCCAAACTACAAAAAAATGAAGAGTATGTGAGGTGAACATACTTTTGAAGTCTATCGAGGATGAACACCAACAACTTTTTGTCTGGCAAAGGTGTAGTGGGGCCAGACTCCACGGGAGAACCTGTCCACATGTCAATGACAACGAAAATTTTAATTTAATCCACAGAACAGTCCTCGCTTTTATCCTCGTACGATTCAGTTTATTGCCTTTTCAAGAATTAAATAAAGGAAATTAAAAAAGGTTTATATATATATACCTTGAAGAATGTCTGTCGCTTTCGAAGCCTTTTCTCCCTGCAGAGGTTATTAACAGATTATCATCATCATCAACTCCAAGTAGCCATCAAAAAGGACAAGCTTTTCGTTCGTAATAGAAGAGAAAACACGTAGATTTGGTTATGTTTATGTTCATGTTTAAGCAAGAACCGAAGGAAAACATGAACTGAAAATTACACTCAGAAGCTGATGTTAGCAAGGAAAAGACAAATTGGAACTCGTCTCAGACATGATGGTTTCAGTGCAGTGCAGGCATCTTTAATTCAGGTAAATTACGATTTAAATACCAGAAATCAATATAATATTCATAAGGAAAAATCACATAATTAAAGCAGAGAATAAAAACTGATAATTTCTCAACAAGAATTTTCTTGCGGAAGACAAAAAAAAAAGGGAAAATAAATATACAGAAAAGCTGAATTTATGAATTCCCCCACCAATAAAAAAACCAAGGGAAAAAAATGACTCAGTCAAACTCATCCACTCACTCAATCTATCTCTATTCAAGCAGAAAGACGAACACAACAAACGCGCGAAATACCCAACAAATATTTAAACCTAATTATCATTCATAGAGGAAACATCAATAGTTGATTTGGAATTTGGGAAAACGAAATCGATCCACAGATGAATTCAATTTCTACCGTAAAATCAGATCCGGCGGCAATTTTGCGTCTATTGACGGGAGTGTCGTCGAGGTTCAGATCGGAACCACCACCACCTGATTGAGAATTAGGAGAATGTCGATGGGAGTGAGAGTTCAAGCCGTGTAAAAGCCTGTGTTTCTTCTCTCTACGCTCATCATCGTCTTCATCGTTGTTGTCTTGGGCGTCTTCATCGTCCTTGATCCAGGGCGAATCGGAGGAAACGCCGTTAGGATTAGGGTTCCGGCGCTTGGATCGGGAGGCGGAGTTGGGAGGGTGATTGAGAGAATTAGGGTTTCTAGAACCGGATCTATGAAGGTGGTGGTGATCGATAGGAAGGTCATCTTGTTGATGATGATTGTGTTGGAGTTGTAATTGTTGTTGTTTGAGAGCTCGCTTCTGAAGGTCTAGAAGAGATGGCCTTCCTTTCTTCTTCTTCTTTGTCATTGTATCTGCTACCTCACCCATTTTTTTTTCTCTCTCTTTCTTTCTTCCCCCTTTCTCTTTCTCCCCCTAGACAGGCGTTTGGTTTTGTGTTTCCTTACGTTTTTTAATTTTTTTTCTTTTCAAAAAAACTCTACATGTGTGAACTCGCACGTGCCTAGAGGGTAATGTCGACTTGAGTGTTGGTTAATTCGTGCTTTTTCTATTTAAGAACTCACAAGACACCTTTGCGCCAAGAGCTATTTGGGCTGTTATAGGCCCACTTACAATCCTTTCCTTAGAGTCTGCTAGGCAGAGAAGGAAGAGGCAACCCGAATTCTGAAAATTTTGAAGGATAATGAAAGTGTATTTGTATCCAGTCAACATATAAACTTTGGAACATATTCTATTCCGTTTTATCCCGTAAGAAAAGAGCCTAAAATTACATCATATACTAGATATTCGAAATACCGGAGTTATGAGTACATTTTATAGGATTATACGAAGGCATTTGTCATGGACAAATTTCAAGAAAAAATTAATAGTTGGTATTTAAAACTCTTTTCTAACAAAAAAATGAGGGGAAGAAGTTCTTATTAAATCGATGCTCATAGATTGTCTCCTGATGTGATGTTTTGCTTTAAGTTACCAAAAACTATCATTCTCAAACTAAATTATGGTATTGTTGATTTATGGTGCAGGAGTTCTAAACATTTTAGAGGAAATTTCTGAAAAAAATGAGATAATTAATGCAAACCAAAACAAGAGGCATGCTTAGACTTCTGGACACTCGAAGAGTTTACTTTTGCTCTTTTAATCAAGTAGTTATGGAGGTTGATGGGTCATCCTGATTCATGAGTTCCTCTTTGCAAGGGTGATGAAAGGAATGTATTATATATTCAAGTAGGCTCAATGTACCATCTTATGGTGAAGGAACATTATCTTTGCTAGACGTTTGGTAGGGAAATGTATACTTAAACGAATAGATTATGGGAAAAACAATTTCAATAGGTAACTAACCATGAATACTAAACATAATTCCAAAGGCAGCGACAAAGTTAGGTATATACATTTATCCGAATTTGTTGCTAGTCGACTAACTCAGAGATTCTATGACTAAGATATGGTATGTTGTCTTATTGAGGCAGTTCATTCATTTATATGATGTTCATTTAGTTCAAGGAATTCTGATCCCAATGTGAGATGTAAAGTATTATTAAGGTTGACATTTTACAAGGACATGAAGATACACATGAGAAAAATTAAGAATGCTCTCTTTTAGAATTGAATTTGAGAGCTATGAACCTGATTTCAAGATTTTGCAGGCACAAATTTGGAAATTAATGTGGCCATCAAAGATAAAGCATTTTATCCTGCAAGCACTTTTCGGTTATATGACGGTAAACGAAAATTTACAATAAAAATAAGTAAATTGTGACATGTTTGTAGTAGGTGTGGTTTTGACAGAGAGTCAATTAATTATGTAGTTTTTGAATGTCTTATATCGATTCAAATATGAGTTATTTCTAATATAATATCTCCAACCAACATTTTCCAGGAAATTCGATTTGGTATAATCTTGTAATAACAAAAAACTAAGCATAGTTTTGCCCCTCGAAATGCTAAAATTACACCAGAAACAAATATTGCCAAGTACTATATCAAATATTTTATATTATTACTGAGTATTTTCTAATTCAGAGTACTATCTTCCTCATTTGTTGGTTGTAATTCTCCTTGGAATCCTCCAATTAAACCCAGTAAAATATTAAATAAACAGTTATACTAAATTTTACCAATTATTACATCTAATTTGTTCATGATGAAAAAAAAGAAAAACATCTAATTTGTTCATCCCACATGTTCCAAACATTAAAACTTATTCATTCAGCGTTCTCAAAATTTCTATATATATATATATATATATAAAAGAAGGTTTTGATCTCTCATGTGATGAACACACGTCATCAAACACATCAACCACTTTTTAAAATTCATCAACAAAGACAAAATTAGTGTATGGTTATAAGTAACGGGTACTCGGAAATAGATGAAGAGATAGTCGAAACAAACGTAACATTTGTGGAGTCTCATCTAATAAGTAACATCTTCTCAATTTTTACATCTTCTTTGGTTTTCTTTAGGTGTCACTAATCTTCTTTGTCTATTACGCAACATTATGGAATATATTTCAAATTCTTCTTGTTCATTTTGTGCTAGAGATGTTAATTACAATTCAAAGAATGTAATGAATCCCCCATATTTGTTTTTTGGATCAGATGATGAGGATTATACTCCATGTACCATCATTGTTTATTTGTTCCTGATGATGCTCAAGTATTATTACTAAAGAAGGCTTTGTCCACATGGAACAACCAAAAGTCGCCGTGTTACTTGATCTCATTCAAGGACCAAGGTTTTTTACTCTAAAGTTTTTCCTTCTCTTTCTCATGATTTGTTTTCTTTATTTTTGGTAAAACTCGTCATAATCTTTTTTAAAAGCCCATTCTAAGTTTTTTATCGATATTCTAGAGGTATATGACTGAATATGTATATGGTTTTGCTAACTATTTGATGAGCAACGATCATGAAGATATGAAAAATTTATCCAAAGTTATTATGATTCCAGTTCGAAAAACATAAGTTGATAAAAATTAATAGCAACAGCTGAATTCTGTAAAAAGCAAAAAGATCAAAGTTTTCAAAACTATATATTATTTGGGTGATGACAAGTCTTACAAAATTTGAATCTTCATACTGTTTTTATCTGATGAGATGTTTTCACATTGTAACAGTTTCAGCTGAGAAGGTTTTGTATCAATCTAAAGTTGGTTTTATAGTTCAACGTTTTATAGGAGAGAAGCTGATTAGTCAAGGAAGCTGCTCAGAACTCTCTCCATCAAGCTTTAAGCACCGTGGATTAAATTTCTTCAAGTTAGGATTCAAACGTCAGATCAAGAAAGTATAAAAACAGTTTTTATAATCACTCTCATTATATTGTCTAAATGATCTACAGAGACAAGAAAAAGAGTCATGCACCAAATTACTATTGTATATGTTGTGAATAAGTGAGAGAGTTATTTACTCTAATAGAAAGTTACATATGTATAGGGATACAAGAGTAGGGTTTAACCCTAATAACTAATGGAGCTCTATGTCTAGTAGGCCTTAGTACTAATCTCTTGAAGGTTGAAGTTGGAAGGGCCTTAGTAAATAAATCTGCCAAATTTTCACTTGAACGAATTTGTAAAACTTGAACATCACCATTCTTTTGTAGATCATGGGTGAAAAAGATTTTTGGTAAAATGGGCTTTGTTCGATCACCTTTAATGTATCCTTCCCTGAGTTGTGCTATACAGGCTGCATTGTCCTCACACATACTTTTGTAATTTACCAAAACCGGATTATCGAAGCATATCGGGAGCTCCGTGCTCACTTTTGTTTCGCCAATGTCATCTTAAACTCTTCATTCATGTATTTGAGATGTTTTCATCAAAAAATATCATCACACGGACGACGATATCGAAATTTAGGTCGAGATATATATTTTCGTCGAGGAAACTCTACCCAGCAGACGAGAAATCGAGTTTTCCTCGACCAACCCTGGTTGTTTCTCATTCTTTTCGATTTTTGCCTCGACTGATCTTGATCTTTCCTCGACCAACCCTGGATGTTGAAAAGTAGCAGGAGCGTTGCACAAACCAAATGGCATTCGTCTATAAGCAAATGTGTCATAAGGGCAGGTAAAGGTTGTCTTTTCCTGATCATCTGGATGTATATGGATAAAAGAATCCATCATATCCATCAAGGAAACAGTAATACCAATGGTTAGATAACCTCTCTAACATCTGGTCAATAAAGGGTAAAGGGAAGTGATCCTTTCTAGTTGATGAATTAAGTCTCCTATAATCAGTACACATCCTATGACCAGTTATTGTTCTAGTAGGTATCAACTCATTCTTATCATTCTTGACCACAATAATACTTCCTTTCTTAGGGACACAATGCACAGGAGATACCCACTTACTATCAGAGATGAGATATATAATATCAGCATCTAGCAGTTTCAATATCTCCTTTTTCACTACTTCCTTAAGATTAAGATTTAACCTCCTCTGAGGCTCTATGCTAGAATGAGACTCATCCTCCAAATGTATTCTATGAGTGCAAAAACTAGGAGATATTCCTCTAATGTCCTTAANGTCCTTAAGAGTATACCCAATAGCCTTTCTAAACCGCTTAAGTTCATTTAATAACATGTTCAGCTCATCAACATTCAAAGCATTATTGACAATCACAGGATAAGTGTCGTTTGGACCTAAGGAAGCGTACCTTAGCCTTGTAGGAAGTGGTTTCATTTCCACGTGCATTCAGCTCAGACCAGTCCTCTAATACCACAGTTTCGCTCGACTCGGCCACTGACTCTGCCTGGAAGGCCGAGTCGAGTTCAAAAATTGACAATCCCTGACTTGTTGAGACTGATCCTTCCCCAGTTTCTACNTAATCCCTAACTTGATGAGACTGATCCTTCTCCAGTTTCTACCACAACTTCATTTCTGGCCAAATCTTCGAACTTTACTGACCCATTTACAGTTCTATGAGAGTCCAGCAACTTCTCATAGCATTCAGCTTCCTTAGTCAAATAACCTTCTGCAGCTGGGTTAGTCAAAGCTACTTGTAACTGATNTAGTCAAATAACCTTCTACAGCTGGGTTAGTCAAAGCTATTGTAACTGATCTTCTACTACTAATTCCTCCAATAGCTCATCCGCTAAAGCATCCATTTGCTGAACTGAAAACAAGTGACCTTCAATGGTTGGTTTCTTCATGACCTCCTTTATGTTAAATTTCATCTTGAAGTCATGACCCAAATTCAACTCGATTGTCCCATTCTTAACATCAATNTGACCCAAATTCAACTTGATTATCCCATTCTTAACATCAATTAGAGCACCAACAATGGCTAAGAAAGGTCTTCCAAAGAGCAATGGGTCCTTAGGTTCCTCATCCATTTCCAA
>OVAX01000211.1:0-105766 GCA_900406405.1 Lepidium africanum
AGAGAGTCGAGATCAGGTCTTGTGAGGATTCCAAACTTGATCGGACCGAGATTATCAAAGGCATCCTCCTTTGTGGTTCTCATTCGCTCATTTCCGCCCAAACTAGTTCTCACGAGAATCGACTCATCAAGGTCTTCCCGCGAGTCCATATCCGAGAGTTCCTCCTCTGAGGCACCCATCACATGGTGTGCTTTTCGACATCACCAACCTTCTCCACCGTTTTGATT
This sequence comes from Lepidium africanum, assembly GCA_900406405.1. NCBI lineage: Eukaryota > Viridiplantae > Streptophyta > Magnoliopsida > Brassicales > Brassicaceae > Lepidium > Lepidium africanum. Next base: position 228 of record OVAX01000211.1, read on the forward strand.
TATGTTTTTTCACCTTTGTTTCGAGATCCTGCAATGTTGAAGCAGATGGAAAAGCTAAAGAAGCTTTAACGGCTTTTCCACCTAACAATGTGTACGGTTAATTTATTTCTAATGAAATGCTTAACAAAAATTTTTACTACGATAATTATTATCTATGGTTGTGACGTGATCGATGCATTAAACAACAGCACCTGAATGGTCAAAGTGATTACAAATAATGACATATTTGCATTGTTAAGCTTATTTATTTATTTATTTTCTTAAGACTAGGTCAAATATGAGACCGAAAAAACTGAACTGAAACTAACTCAAACTAGGAAGTATTGACTTGAACTAAAATCAATAAAAAAAATAGTCCAATGAGACCTATATATTCGAAATCTTTATTAAAATTTGATTTTCTTAAAAAAAATTTTTTGTCAACAATTAACTCAATCTATAATATAAATCCACTATTTAAAATTCATTTTTAATCTTGGAGTTGAAGGGATTAAAGATTATCTGAATTCTTAGACCTAATGATTCTAGCCATCCTATTGAGATTTTATCTTTGGTATTTTTTTGTAGTTAATTATGAGTGTTCATGTAAATCCTCTCACTTCTTCTTTTTTGAAGGTCACACCACGTTATTTCTCAGGCAGCTACTGTATATTGTGTACTCTTTTGCGTATATAGCCACTAAAACCACCTCAAACAAGAGGTTTTTAGAAGAGTTCTTAACATTAAAAAAAAAATTATAAAAGTATGAGAGATAATGAAATTGGGTTCTTAAATAAGAAATTTAAGAAACTAGTTTTCTTAACTAAGAAACCCATGTTAACACATATCTTTTTTTGATTGCACATTATCTTTTAAATAATAGAAATTTAAATAAAAATTAAATTCTAATAAAAATATTAGTATATTATGGTTAAGAAACTAAGACCAGCTCCAACCACAACATTTTGTAGAGTTTCTTACTTAAAAAAAAAAATTAAAATAACAAAAAATGAGGTAAGAGAAAAATGAGAGTCTCTTATTTAAGAGTTTCAAGAGACTCTTTACTTACTCATTAGATACTCTGAAGTCAGATGACTCTATCTGATTGAAGAACTTTAAAAAAAAAAAAAAATTTAAAAATTAAACTTTTATAAAAATATTAATATTTTATTGTGTAGAACTTCCAATTAGTATCTTTATGGTTGGAGATGCTCTAATATGAGTTTCTTAATCATTGGAGGTGCTCTAACTACAATCCTGTCACTTAACTTTTCGACCACTCTATATTTTCATAGCAGCGTTACTTGCTACTATTTCTTTTTCATGGCAACACCAGTCACCATTCTGATATTTTTTGAGGTTATCATGTCTCTTTAATTTTGAGATTGAAACTGTTCACCACTTGTTTCTCACAGTGACGTTTCGGTTGTTACTTTGAGTTTTGGAGGTCGTACCTCTTATTTTATAAAACTAGCAATAACCATTAATTTTTCTTTAAGATATGACAATGTGGTACCTCTTATTTAGTTATTTTATAAAACTAGCAATAATCATTAATTTTACATGCATAATGGCTTTGTAAATGACTTTCTTTTTGGGTTAGGGCAGCATTATTTGTTTTTTTTTGTCAGAGCTATTATTTGTTTAAATCCAAAAGATAATAGAAACTCTTTAACAAAAATATTATCTGATAACGTTATTTTAATCCTTACAACGTGTGAATTAGTTGGTAAATTGTTCTTCTTCCCACTTTAATTATAAGTGAGCTCATGCTCTACAAAGCACAACTTTCATATATTTCACTCGTTTTCTAGTCAGTTCTTATAATTTTAATTTGTTTTTTGATAGTAATCTCCTTTTGAATGTTTGATGTGGCAGTATACATTTTCTCTCTGTTGTCGCATTTTGCATACCTCCGCGATGCTTGTTTTCTAAGTTATTTCGTAGAGGTATAGACAATTATCATTTTCCAAAACTCTTTATTTTTTCTTTATAATTCGGGTTCGGAAACTGAACTTCGGTTCATCAGACACCATAAACTCCGAACCAGGTCGTGGAGATTTTGTCCCCATTTGATTTTCGGATCAACGAGATACATGAAATCATGTGCATATCAAAATGTCTTACACAAATGCGAGTCGAAGAGCACCCAAACTGCCAAAATCACCCTCAACCACTGGACCACCTTTTTCGGGCAAAATTCTTATTACTTGCAAAGTGCTCAAGAAATAAGTTTGTAAATGACACAAATGACTGTACGAAACGTTTAGTAGGTTTCTCGAGATACTTGAAATCTACTAAAGAACAACAAAATCATTATCATGCATCAATTTTATCTACTTGGTGAATTACTCTCTAACCTAAAACATCAATATGGTTTCTTAAGATACTTAAAGTCCATTAAAGAATCAACACAATCACCCATCAATCTCATTTGAGTGTTCATCATCTTCAACAACTCTGTCGCTTTCGCCTTTGTCTCTTCTCCATACCCAACTTGTAACACTAAGAACACCTTCTGAAACGCTTCCAAACGCACCACTTCTCTGAGATTAGTCTAGCTTAATACACTGTAGTTGCCTGAAGTGTTTCTGAGCTGCAAGATTTCCTGGATCAACAATATCTTTGTCTCCTACATTAGAAGAATCTGATTTGAAAAGTTGGACAAGAGTGTCTATGACACAGCCAATAAGAGGAATATGGGAATAGAATTTTCGATCCATAATTTGTAGATATAACTTTGAAATGTTTTGAGATGAAGAACAAATGTTTGCGAGAGAGAGATGATGAGTTGAAGAAAGATAAGTGGGGTTTATATTATTGGAAGTAGACTTGGTCACCAAGAATCAAGTCTTGTTGGGGGCCCAAAAGATTGGCGTACTCCCCAAAATTGAAATGTCGTGGGTTGAATTCTAATTTATCGTTTTGTGAGGTGTCACTTTTATTTTGGTTTATTCCGATTAGATTTGGTTGATACTCATTTGGAAGAATTGTATACATGTTCTAGGTTCAATGTTTTAGTATATTGAAAATGTGTTTTATCCTGTTTTGCTTGAATCATGATTAGCTATTGACGATTCTACAAAACCACTAAAATTTAAAGTAAGAAGTAAACAACACACAAAAGAACCGTTACAATATTTAAAAGATATATAGTCAACTAAAACTTCTAAAAACACTTATATTGTTATATTTGTTCTTTAGAATTTTCTCTTTAAAACCTCTCTAGTCAGGTTTAACTTCTCTAACGTTATTTTAATCATTACAACGAGCGAATTCTTTGGTAAGTTGATCTTCTTCCCATCTAATATTTGTTCATATATGCTTTACAAAACATATCTTACATATTTTCGCACAGGTATTCTAGTAAGTTCTTATAATTTTAATTTGTCATCATGTGATGGTTATCTCTTTTGAATGTTGAAGCATTTCACATATTGAGTTAGTTCATAGAGGTAGTCAATTATCTTTTTTTTCAAAATTCTTGTGACTTTTGTTTCTTTGTAGAGGTCTCTTCGTTTTTGGTTGTTGGCGACTGCGATCAACGACTATAACTAGCGAATGCAATAAAAAATTTGACTTTTTGTTCGTTTGACAGTCGTTGCGATTAATTGATGTGTTGTTCGTTTCGCACTTGCAGCGACCAGCGAATATATTTTATTATTTTTTATAACAAAAATTATTTTTAAAAATTATATATATGTATAAAAATGAAAAACATTATATGTAAATTTGAATTATAAAATATTGATAATATTTAGTCAAAAATTTATGAATATCAAATAACAAATATTATCACATTGATATATTATTTATCTATAATATATTTATACACAGTTAAAATTAAAATTTATAATTTTCTTTTCAATATCTGTAAATTTTATTTTATTAAATTTGTATATATGAATTTTGTATACTTATTTTAATAAATACATTTTATATAATTTTATTGTTATTATTTAAAATTTAAATTTTATTTATTTAAAATATCTTTATTAATTAATTTTTTGGTAGCTATTGAATTGTTCTTTTGAGAATCACTGTCGCTAGTATTAATGATTCAAAATTCCAATTGCTGATTGCTGGCGACTGATCGCTAAATCAACAACCACGATATGAATAACTCTTGGTCGCGGTCACCAGCGACCACTAAACGAACATGATCTAATTAGGGTTGTTTGGTTCATGAGCTCCTATCCAGATCGTCTGGGACTTTATCCCTATTTGGTTCTGGTATCGATGAGTTACACGAGACTCAACTAGACCCAATAACCAAAGGGATTCATGTGGAAACTAAAACCCTTCAAAATTCATTTCACACAAATGCTAGTGAGGGAGGTTTGAAATCGGGAGTTTCATCGAGACTACCAAAGTCACACTCAACCACGCAGATACGCCAGTGCAAGACAAAGTTCTATTTACTTACAAAATGCTAAAGAAATAAGTTTGTGAATGACACAAAATGACTGTACGAAACGTTTGGTAGGTTTCTAGAGATACTTGAAATGTACTGAAGAACAAGAAAATCATTATCTAGTTCTCAATTACTTTCTAACCTAAAACATCATTTTGGTTTTTTTAGATACTTAAAGTCCATTAAAGAATCAACACAATCACCCATCAATCTCATTTGTGTGTTCATCATCTTCAACAACTCTGTCGCTTTCTCCTTTGTCTCTTCTCCATAACCAACTTGTAACACTAAAAACACCTTCTGAAACGCTCCCAAACGCACGGCCTCTTCAACCGCAACCACATTTTCTGTTTTACACAGTTTCAAAATCACTGAAACTGAGCTCTTCGTTGCTACTTCAGACACCTTAGATATCTTCTTCACTAAAAGCGGCATCACTAATGCGTTTCTCCTTACTTCCTCTATCCCTTTTTTTGTTTCGCAAATCGCATCAAGAACCGCTAACGCTTCTTCACAAACGCTATTTTCCGAGTTTAATATCATCTCCACCGTTAGATTCACCAAACCGATTTCGAGAAACTCGGATGCCATTGCTGGCTTTTGTAACACCATATGATAAACCGCTGTCAACGAAGATTTCGTAGCGCTAGACGAAACCGAATCGCGAATCAATTTCACAAACGCTTCCACAACTTTGTTCTCAACCGCAAACGCATGAACTCGCGTTTCTTCCAACGAGAGAATCTCCTCCATAATAAACGCTGCATTTTCCCTAACGTAATCGTCACTACTCCTCAAGAATCCCGCAACGCAACGAATCGACGACGCAGACGCAAGTTTTGAAATACTCACTGAACCAATAGGAATCATCCATGTCAGCAGAGATAAAATCTCAAACAACATAAACGTTAATTTCTCCTCTCCCGCGAACTTGTTGAAACACTCACAAAGAACTAATCCGACGCCGTTTTCGTTAATACACTTTCGATTTTTCTCACTCTCTTCCCCTAATTTCTTAATCTTCTCAATAATCTCCTCACATTTCTTGCAATCCCCACGTAGCGTTGCAGACGATAACTTTCTACAAATCTCGTAAACCTCACGAGGCATTAAAGGGACTCGTGGCGTTGGAATCCTCTGAATTAACGACGATCCTCTCTCAACGCACCAACTTTGAATCATCTTACGAATCGTGTGGTTTGGAATCTGATCGAACGTTGTTAAGACATTGTTCGTGACTGGACACGTTTTCTTGCCTGAATCTATCCATTTTTCAATGCTTTCTCGATCGTAAGTAATGCCTGTGGAGATTATCACTGGATCTTTCATGAGCTCCATTGAGATTGGACACTGAAATTCCGGTGGAATCATTATCTCCGGCTCCGACCAACTCGTTACCGGAGTTTTCTCCTTCTCGTTAGCTTCACGTAATCTCTTTCCCCACATGAAACCCATATTTAGTAATCCAAAAAATAAAAAAAATTCCCTTATTGTTTTGTTGACTTGGAAATAATACAGTACTTTAGGGGTTTTAAGATTTTATGAGTCCGAATCAGACTTTATATATACCTATAAATGTAATGGATTAAATGAATTTATGTTAAGTCATATTTTTTGGTCAAAGTTGGAGGAGTGAATAAAAAGAAGGGGATAAAGAGAAGCAGGAAGGTATTATTAGGTCCAATTTTGCAAGTTTTCGTTGGTGTCAGTAAATGATAACTTTGACCATTGAATTTTAAGGAAGAATAACAATCAATTGGATGTTTTATAATAATATTACCAGAAGCATTAATGTGTCTTACTTAAGAATTTTATTTAAACCAAAACTTTGTCCAAGTCAAATAATATTTTTGGCCAAAAATCTATTGACATTAATGTAATTAACTAAACAATTCAGAAAATTTAAAGAGAGAGACATGAATCTAAATAGTGAAAGACATTTTGTTTTTTTTTGTTTGGTTAAACTAGTATGGGGACTTTTAAATCCCGTTCTTACTATTGGAAGTAGGGGATTCGATTCCTGATGATTGAAAATTTGTAAAATGATTATACCATTGAACCACCTGTCCTCGACATACATTTTGTTGAATATAGAATCTAATGATAGAACTTTTATTTAATTTTTTGCGTAAAAACTATCAAAATAAATTTTTTTATCAATAATTGGTTGGATCATCCTAACCACCATACTACCATGGTGAATAAAAAAACTCGACATCAAAATAACTTATACTCTAAAATTAAAAAGAAATATTACTTAATTTGACAGAATTTAACATATTAGTTTAACAACATAACAAATAAATTATGTATTAGTGAATAACTATAACTTTTATATACAAAAATTTAGAATAATTAACGTAGGTGGCTTTTAGTCTAGTGACATATGGTAAGTCTATTAGCAGACACACTTACACATCCAAAAATCAAGTTCTACTGATAGTTCATCCGGTCTCTCACATTAAAATGAGATATAAAATAACACTAAAAATTTAAAATATTAATATTCTTAAGAGATTTGCTGAGAGATGTTTCTCATTTTAGATACTCACATTTTTCTTGAGAGACTTTGACATGGAAACATGTAATTGTCTAGTTGGTTGATTTTTTTTCTTCTAATAAAACAAATAAACTACAAATTTAAATGTTGTTATTTATTATTTTTCACTTTTTTTATAAATGAGAAAATAAAATTAGCTATTTATCAACAACGCTTCTGCATATGTTTAAATTATATAAAATAAGTTGGTAGTAACTACAATATAAATTTGTGGTATGTAAATATAAGTGGATATAACTACAAAATAAATCGGTGGTAATTACAAAATAACTATATGGTAATTAAAAATTGTTTTGTTAAAATCACACATAAATTGTTGAGTGGTTAGGGTGATCTAGCTAATGACTTAACACCAGAATTTAATTCTTATCTACTATATTGTGGTAACTTAAAATAAAATTTTAGTGATAAATTTTATGCTATAAATTGAACCTTGTCGATCCAATATGGACAAAAAAAAATCACACATAACTTTTTCTCTCACCAATCGAGATACTCTAACATCTGGAAAAATAAAATACTATTTAAATAATTTTATCATACCATAGATTATTTTTGTAGGAAAAGCCGCGAGTAGTCAGTCAAACTAGTTTTTCTGTTTAATTCGATAGTGATATGATTCAGCAATTCGGTTTAAGATCGGTTAAGGATCTACGTTGACACTATTTTCCGGATTAGGATTCAACCTCTCTTTTTTCTTCTCCGTCGCAATCAACACAGACATTGTCGACTGTTTCAACTCTCTCGCAATCGCCCCAAATTCGTGAATTAGTCTCTCTTTCTCTCACTTTTTCTGACTTTACGGTTTCGAGATTATTCTTTTTGGTTTCGAGATTATTCTTACCCAATCTTTTTTCTCACTTTCGCTATCGGAATTGCCTAACTACTCTCCTCCTTTAGATTTTGCTCACAAGCTCCTGGTAAATTTTCCGATTGACCCTTCATACAATTTTGTGCCTTTTTTCCTTTATATTCTTCATAGATTGAATTCGACTTCTTTTGGTTTTTGTTGATTTTTGTGTCCAATTCAAACAGATTCAATAAATTTCAAGCCTTTTATTTTGGTTAATCAGAATGTTTTTGATATCCTGTATAGCTAGATGGCTTTAGAGCGTTTAGTAAACAATCTTATCATGATCTAGTTCGGACAGAAGCCAGGCTTAGCTCTTAGCTCAGTCAATTTCTAAAAACTTAGTGAAGATGCTCAAAATAGACGAGTTGTGTCCTTTCAAAGAATTTCTTATAAGATATTCGTTCGTTGTTGAATTTGTGTTTATTAGAAAAGTATTTCATGTTTGTTCACTTACATAAACTAGCATTTGGCTTCTTTGAAGCTTCAAGCATCTTTGATGGGTTGATCTGTCTTTGCTCCATTGAACTAGTTGACTAATTTGATAAGTGTTTATACTTCTTTTGGCAGTACGTATATTAATCTACCTGAATCAAATCTATTCCTTATAAAGCCTTAAGTAACAAGAATAGGTTTAGTCATACTCTGCACAATGGCGAATGATACCGCATCTGAAGCTTCTCCCTTTCAGCCTCCTCTCGTAAGTTTCCCCAACTCGTTGAGTGTTTTTAACAGACTGCAATGGTATAACTAAAATATTGTTGATATGTGGAAATCCTAGTTTCTGGAGGTTTTTTGTGAAGTTTCTGGTAAGGACTACCGATTTGCAACTGGGACAAATGCGAAATTTGCTGTCTCTGTGATCAATAGGAAACTTGGTTCGTTACATCCCCAAGTAGTTTTTATTGAAGCAGCAAAGGAAGGTGAAGAGCCCATCAGTTTTGGGGATGATGTTTGTCTTGTGAATTATGGAAATGGTTGGAAGTTGAACGCAGTGATTGATGCTACTTTGCCAGGTAATTTATCTCAGGATATGAATTTCGAGAACATTGCCTGGTCTTTGTCCAAAATTGGTTTCAATGTTCTTAATTCGATTAACTTAAAAAAGTAAAATAATATCAGCTCAAATGCTTTTCATATTATTTTACTTTTTTAATCAGAATGAAAAGCATTTGAGCACAATTTTGGACAAAGACCAAGAACATTTATCGAATCAAGAACATTGATTGCAGAACAAGTCTGGTCTTCGTCCTCTATTAAAACCTTGTCACATATTCGTAACTTTGGAGACATATAAGTTCTTGTTTTGTGATGATTTGCAAAGGCTGATGTTTGAAATATAATAGTGGTGATTCAAAAAGCTGATGTTTGTAACATTATTTTGAGTTTGATTTTATGATGAGATATAGAGTTCTTCAATTTTTGTTAATAGTTTGTTTCTTATGATGGTTTTGATGCAGGAACTGAGAAGAAGAATCTACCACAACAGTTTCCTTATGCAGTACCAAAGGTAATTTATGTTAAGTTTGTTAGTAATTTCATAGTGAGATTGTGCTACAAAGTTCTTAATGCTTTTATGATTCGCCTTGGTTTCTATCTTCTAATGAGTATACTAAATAATGTCAAAACTCAAGTAGTATGAAGAGAACTAGAACCATAATTGATAAAAGCTCGTTTCCTTAATTCTGTTAGAATGAGAATGAGCTTGATAGGAATAGAACAATTGTCGTAAAACAGCACAAACAACAGTAGAGATTATCAAAGGAATTTCTAAACTCTCCTAAACCATAATGTAGAGAATTCAAGTGTATCACTTTAGAGCTATAAAAATGACTTTTGAAACAGTTCAACTTGTTAGATAGTAAAGCAACAATAAGCTTCGTCTTTTGCTGAGAATCGGTTAGACTCACAGAAATATTTCAAGCACGTTTCCTAGCTTGAAATCTTTTTGTTGGATTCATATCCATTAGCTTTTGTTATGTGATTTTCTTGTAACCATAACCATACGTTGAAAATTGTATAGTGGAATAATGCTTTAGCGTTTTGCGGTTTGCTTCACAGAATTCTACAGATCCGAAATCCACAAAGGATTCAAAACAAGAAATGGAAGGGGATCAGAGTTTGAAATACATTGGGAGAATATTTCTCGCATTTGTTGTGATGTTTGTTCTTGGTGGCTTTTTCACAGTGGCTCTTGAGAACCTTCCTATACTAATATCGTTCTTTAACAACTCTTCCGTGTAAATAATCGACACTGTCCAAACAAAGACATTTGAGGATGTTACATAAGGTATGAGTTAACCATATTCACCACATGTGTCCATCATGATTTGTTATTTGAATGCACTTTCCCATTGTACAACACTTGTTTTACATTTTTTCTTTGCTACTATAGTTTAAAGAGGGTAGTTTCACTACATCATTTTCTAAGTGTTCTTTAGTTAACAATTGGATGACTCTTTTATTAACTACCACAATTTAAATGGGTGAAGTTCAACTTCAAATGTCTAGACCATTAGTTTGTACGTTTTAACTACCAGATTGAGAAGAACTCGGATATCAAATATAACTTTTGTCTTTTCTTTACAATATTATCTTTTATCTTCAAATATAAGCAATTTCATGAAACAAAATGCAATATGTTTGGCACGCCGAATAATATTACATAGGCTTTACCCTCCTCCCAACCATTTCATCAAATAGTTAAAGCGTTGGTTCTCGAAGTCCATGCTTTGCCTTTGCTATGATCATGGGTGTGTAAGAAACTACAGAATGATAGTGAATTCTCAAGAAAATGTTCTCGGCACACCTCAGAGACCCACATTTCACATATATATCTAGAAGAGAGGTAGCAACCACTATGTTTGATTCATAACCACATCGAGCAACTATCCCGTGAGCAACTTTCCTCCATTGTAGCCTACCTAAACTAGAGCAGGCGCTAATAACACTAGCCATCATAAACTGATTCGGTTTATTCGATGTCAAAGCAGCATTAATGTTGGAATTGATCAAGCCTTCATCGTATATCCTTAAGTACTTTAGGGTTTCGTATAAACTATAGTTTGCTTTCATATTTTCGAATAGATACTTATGTAAAAGTGTGAAACGAATAGATATGTTGTAAGTTTGTGTCCTTAGGTTTAAGGATGTCTTTTAGGAGACATAACCTTTAGTGAATAGGTATGTTGTAAACTATAAATACTCTTGTTTATAATTAATAAAGTATGTTGGTTTTGGTTTATCAAAACGTGAAACTTAACAAAAGAGAAATGTTTGTTTTGTTTAACAAAAAAGTTAACCATAAAATAGAGAGTTGTGTTTTAACGAAAACAACAAAAACAGAGAGTTATCGTGATTTCAAATAACACAAAACAGAGACATCAATTGTTGAAGGAGAAACAGACCAACGTCTGTTGTTGTCCGATCATAAACTCAAGAGAGATCAAAGTCCAATATGGTATCAGAGCACATGGAGACAATGATGCATCAAATCATTTCAATCTTCAATGGAGATTCTTACAATTTCTGGAAAATCAAATTGACAACGATTCTAAAAACCAGAAAACTGTGGGATGTAATTGAGAATGGAATCACAGAGAATCCAACAACTGAAGCGACGCCTACAACAACAAGAGAAAGAGAAGACCGATTGCTAAGAAATATGATGGCGCTTCAGATTTTGCAAACTGCAGTATCAGAATCGATTTTTCCTAGAATCGCTTCTGCATCATCTTCACGAGAAGCATGGAATGCTCTTGAGACTGAATTTCAAGGAAGCCAACAAGTTAGGATGATTAATCTTCAGAACCTGAGAAGAGAATACGAAAATATGAAGATGGAAGAAGGAGAGACCATAAATGATTTCACAACAAAATTGATAAACCTGAGCAATCAACTTCGAGTACATGGAGAAGAAGACTTATTACCAAGTGGTTCAAAAGGTATTTATCTCCATACGACAGAGGTTCGATAGTATCGTTGGGGTACTCGAACAAACAAAAGATCTATCAATTCTCTCAGTCACAGAATTGATAGGAACCCTAAAAGCGCATGAGAGGCGTCTGAATCTCCGAGAAGATCGCATCAATGAGAAAAGCTTGACTCAAGAGGAGGAAACAAATGAAGTAAAAAACTCCATGAGAAGACCAACAAGTGGTGTGGCGTGTGCAAGATGAACAATCACAATGAGGTCGATTGTTTCAGGAAAAAGAATGAGAATGGTTCGCAGAAGAATGCAACCAACGAGAGGAAGTACTATGTTTGCAACAAACCAGGGCACATAGCAAAAGAATGTCGACTTAGAAAGAATAAAAGAGCACATCTAAGTCTAGAAGAATCCGATGGTGAAAGTGAAGATGAGTGTCACATGCTCTTTAGTGCCGTTGAAGATAAAGAAACTTCAAATTTAGGCAAGGAATCTTGGCTAGTGGACAGCGGTTGTACCACTCATGGATTCAAGACACTTCATCAATCTGGATCGAAGCAAGAAGATAACCATTTGTATTGGGAATGGTGGCAAAGTCATATCTGAAGGAAAAGGAGACATACAAGTGTCAACAAACAAAAAAGGAGATCATGTCATCTAAAACGTTCTCTATATACCCGATTTGGCAAGGAATTTACTAAGTGTTTATCAAATGATATCCAATGGATATCGATTCAGTTTTAAGAATGAAAATTGCATCATCCAAGACCCAAAAAGGAGGAAGATCATGGACGTTAAGATGAAGGATAAAAGCTTTCCAATTGAGTGGAAAAGATCAAGTGAAGAAACGTATGTAACATACGAAGAAAAAGAAGAGAAAATGAGTTTACAGCACAAGCGATTGGGTCATGTAAACTATGACAAGATGGAGCAAATGCAGAAGATGAAGACAGTAGAAGATCTTCCAAATTTTACAGTAGCAAAAGAAGTATGCAAATCATGTGAGATGGGAAAATAATCGAGGAAAAACTTTCCAAAGAACTCGCAAAGTAAAACAAGTCAAGCACTAGAAATTGTTCACTCGGATGTGTGTGGTCCAATGCAAAGTGAATCAATAAATTCAAGTAAGTATTTCCGTACGTTTATTGATGATTACTCTAAGATGACTTGGGTGTACTTCATGAGAAACAAAAGTGAAGTACTGTCAAAGTTCAAGTTGTTCAAACCATTTGTGGAGAATCAATCGGAGAAGAAGATCAAAAGACTTAGAACCGATGGAGGAGGTGAGTATCTTTCAAATGAATTCAAGAAACTATGTCAAGAGAGTGGCATACATCATGAGGTAACAACTCCTTATTCTCCACAACAAAATGGTATTGCTGAAAGAAAAAACAGGACACTTGTAGAGATGGCAAGATCGATGCTCCAGGAGAAGAACTTGCCGAATAAGTTTTAGGCTGAAGCATTAGCAACATCAACATATTTGCAAAATCGATTGCCATCAAAGTCATTGGAGAAAGGAATCACACCATTGGAGATATGGAGTGGAAAGAAACCAAGTGTTAATTACTTGAAAATTTTCGGATGTGTTTGTTACATACAAATACCAAATGAAAAAAGGAGAAAGCTTGACACAAAAGCCAAAGAAGGGATATTTGTAGGCTACAACAATGAGTCAAAAGGATATCATGTGTACTTGGTAAATGAGGAGAAAGTTGAAGTTTCAAGAGATGTTACCTTTTGTGAGAAGAAGACATGGAGCAATGATAGGAAAAACGAAGAGAAATCCATCCTATCACAAGTCAAGATGAACACACAAGAGCAAGGATGTGGAGATGATCTAAACGATCAAATAGACCAAGTAAGTAATGCTTTTAACCAACTTCAAATCTAAAATACGAATCAGGGTCAAAATCAAGGAGGAGAAGATTCAGTTGGTCCAAGAGGATTTCGATCAATAAATGAGTTGATGGGACTAGCAACCGAAGTTGAAGAAGAGGCGCTTATCCATGAAGTATGTCTCATGATGGCTGAAGAACCACAAGCCTTAGAAGAAGCATTACAAGATGAAAATTGGTTAAAATCTATGAAAGAGGAGTTGAGGATGATCGAAAAGAACAAGACATGGAGTGTTGTTGCAAGACCGAATAACAAAAATGTGATTAGTGTCAAATGGATCTTTCGATTAAAGACTAATGCAAGTGGAGATGCTATTAAGCACAAAGCAAGATTGGTGGCCAGAGGATTCACACAAGAGTATGGTGTGGACTATCTTGAAACGTTTGCACCGGTTTCAAGGTAGTATACGATAAGAACTATTATGGCTATTGCTGTTCAAAATAGATGAAAAACTTTACCAAATGGATGTGAAATCCGCATTCCTAAATGGCGAGTTAGAAGAGGAGGTCTACATAAAACAACCTCCAGGATTCACAGAAGAGGGAAGCGAAGGTAAAGTTCTTAAACTCCACAAAGCTCTATATGGCTTAAAACAGGCGCCTAGAGCATGGTACGGTCGTATTGATGGATACTTCATCGAGCATGGATTCAAGAGAAGTATCAATGATGCAGCACTCTATGTTAAGAGAGGTACAAACGAAATCTTGGTGGTTAGCTTGTATGTCGATGACATTATAATCATAGGAAGCAACTTAGAAGAAATCGAAGACTTCAAAGAAAAGATGAAGAAAGAGTTTGAGATGACAGATTTAGGAGACAAGAATGGAATATTCTTATCATAAGAAAATTATGCCAAGAAGCTTCTGAAGAAGTTTGGAATGTAAGACTGCAAGATGTTATCAACACCTTTAACACCGAATAGCAAAAGAAAAGAAGTTTTAAAGGAAAAACTTGAAGATGTTACAAAGTATACAAGCATGATCGGAGGTTTGCTATACCTTTGTGCTTCACGACCAGATATTATGTATGCAACTTCATATTTGTCTCGTTACATGTCTGCTCCAACGATGCAACATTACTAAGAAGCCAAGCGAGTGCTAAGGTATGTTAAAGGTACTTTGAACTATGGCATTCAATTCAAGCGAGTAGAAGAACCAGAATTGGTAGGATTCTCCGATAGTGATTGGGGAGGTTCGATTGAAGACAAGAAGAGCACAAATGGCTATGTCTTTAGAATATTATCATGTGCTTGCTGTTGGAACTCAAGCAAACAAAACACGGTGGCTCAATCAACTGCTGAGGCTGAGTACATTGCGATTTACTCTGCAGCAAATCAAGCAATATGGCTGCAACGCTTAGTGAATGAACTTGGATTCAAGACTGAAAAAGGTACTCGTATTTTATGTGATAATCAATCTGCGATTGCTATAGGAAAGAATCCAGTTCAACATCGTCGAACAAAGCATATCGACATCAAATATCACTCTGTAAGAGAAGCTGAGCAAGAAGGGAAGATCAAACTTGAGCATTGTCCAGGAGAGTTTCAAATCTCGGAAACCTCGAAACAAGCATGTATGTTTTTTTCCGGCTCTTAACTCACCAAAAGCCAAACAAGCTTTAAAGATACTCGCAAACATGTACTCGTTGGGAGACATATCTGTCATCGTGCATTTCCTGAAACATGCACATAGCATTTTGAGGTTGACCCACGTCGTTAAACTCATAATTAACCGAAGTCTAAGAAATAACATTTGGTTCACGCATTTCATCAAACACCTTGTGTGCACGTTGATTTCTCTGAGTTTGACATAACTAATTTATGAGGCGATTCACAGTGGAAGTGTGACTCGCGAACCCAAGTTTTAGAGTCAAAGTATGCAACAAAGATGTAAGAAAGAGGTGGTAGATCATGAAAGCTTGTGGAACAAGAAAGCTTTGGTTTTTAGATAAAAGAAATAGTTTGGGAACAAACGAAGAATCTAGGGGGCAAAACAGACATTTTTGAGCAACCAAACATTCATGGGATTGCTCAATCGGTTATGCATCTTAGTTTTTATATTTTTTCGATATTCTTGTGGTTTAGATTTTGTAATCAATGAAACGGATAGTCAATAAATATTTTTTGTCAACAATTGGATCGTCAAGGTTCGATCCATAGCCTAAAGTCCACTCTTTAAAATTCGTATTTAATCTACCAATTGAAGAGAAGAAGATTTGAACCCTAATTATCTTACTCGTTAGCTGGATAGTCGATAAAGTTTAAAAAGTTTCAAATAATTAAACAAAAATAGTTTTGTACATAGACTTAACAAGTAAACTCAAAAAGTTAAACACTTACAATATTAATTTAAACATCATGTAACAAACAAAAAAAAGAGAAAAAAACACTCAAATCACCCTTACTAATTATTTTTCTTCTCTTCTTTTGGGTAGTCTTTCTTAGCTGAAACATAGACTATTATGAACATTGACCTTGACTTTTCTTGGTGTTTTGATGCATATATCCAAAACCTTTAGTTCCCCATTTTTCTCCCCAACTGTTCTGTATAATCCTGTATGAATTCCCATTTGTATCGATGCCAAAACCCACTATAAGAACAACATGCTTTTCTATCCTACCTAAATCTAATGCATTCTATGAATACTTGAAAATTTCCTACAACCAAAAATAGAAAAACAGTTGGTAGATATTTTTTAAAATTAAATACTAAAATTATAATTTTAGTTACTTACATGTCTATAATGCATAAGCGTAGTGAAAATGGTAGAAATAGAATCCCTACTACCATTTGTCTTCTAACCATTTCAAAAAGCATCATATCATCCACATCTGTAAGATGAACAATATCATCTACCATTGTCCTTTCTACCTATAGTTTTTAAAAGTAAAAGTATTATAATATGATTAACACAAATCGATAAAAAAAGTAAAAGAATAAACCATAATTATATAAAAACATATTTTTAATTTACCAACTTACGAAAATAAGAACATTCCACTTCATCCTACACTTTGTAATCTCTAATATAGTAGTCAGCATGTTCTTATTCTAGGAGTCCAAAAGCCATTCCACATTATTTCTCAAGTGTTAAATTGAAAGACTTTTTTGAATTCACAATTTCAAGCTTATATTTAAAAGAGCCTCAATTGCTCTTACACGTGTGATTCCCCAACATAAAGCTGCAAATATGATGTTAGAAAAGAATTAGCCTAATTTTTATTTACTTTAATCTACTTTTGAAAAAATATTTTCACCCTCATCTTTTTGATTAAGTACATTGCTAACAAATACCCTGATAGTTCCTCCAATCTCTCTCAGAAGACAATCCCTGTTTTAAAAAACCAAAGACACAACAAACAAAACATCCATGTTATTTTTGTAAACAAAATACCTCAAATTATAAATCTACAAATTTCGTTTACCAAAAAAACTTAAATCTTCCCAACCAGGTACTTTAACCGCTTTCTCCTGTAACAAGTAAACTCTATTTAATTAACAATGTTAAGAACTTGAACATGTATATTTTGTAGGGTGAATTATTATACTAGTCTTATAAATCGTGTAATTACTAGAATAATCTTACTGTTTCAATATTACAATTGATTCTAATCTTTTCTTGTCAAATAATACAATTTTTCCCTTATTTCCTTTAATATGAAAAATATATATTACGTATAAAGATGCCATTAATGAGAGATTGCACGTCAGCAGAGAGAAAACCTACGAGAATTTATGAAGAATTGTTTGTTTAATCATCATGTTTTGTAGGTCTTAATTTTCTTCTTTGTCGACTTACTTATTTCTTTGTTGTAGGTTTATTGTTTATTCTTTCTCAACGTAATTCTTTTGTTTTGTAGGTTTTTGTTTTATACATTATAGATTTAAAGAATCTTTATTGTAGGTTTTAATGGACTTCATTGTAGGTTTTTGTCGTGTTGAACTTCGAATATAATCGTTTTCTACATTTGTATATTTCTTTGTTGTTGACTTAGTTCACCTTTATTATAGGTTTGTTTTCTGGTTTATTGTAGGTTAATCGTTGTTGGATATCCTTCTTTGTTGTACTTTCCCTCCCAAGATATCTAGGTATAAGCTTGCATGTGTCGTCCCTTACTTTATCCGATATTTGTTGATTTGAGCATGTCTGCGTTTTCAATTTAAAGTTATCAAGTTGTACGTTTCAAGGTATTTGTTGTAGATTTTTCATATGCCTTTAAACATTGGTATTGTATGCTGAGTTATGCTTAGTTATAAAATATGTATTGGTATTGTATGCTTAGTTATATACTTTTTTTTTTTGTCAACTCTTAGTTATATACTTTAGTTATGTATTTTTGTAGGTTGAGAAACTGCTAAATGTAACTTTATTGTATACTTAGTTTTGTAGGTTTAATTCTTATGTTTTGTAAGTTTAATTCGTCTGTTTTGTAAGTTTAATTCTCATAATTTGTAGGTTTAATTCTATTTTTTTGTAGATTTAATTTGTAGAAGAAAATTTTTTTTATTCATAATTTGTTTTTAACAAAAACAATGGCAATCATGTAACTATATGATCACACAAAGAAAATCATGACTTTTCCACACCCTCCCCATTTGAAAGATCACAAAAGACTACTAGTAATAGAAGATAATAGAAGAATATTTGAGTAATTCTTTTTATTTTGTATTTGGTAATAGATATAGATATATCTCAAAGTACTTTTACCATATACTTTCTGTTTCGTGGCTTCTCACTTTCACGAAGAGGTAATTCTTTTTTTTTTTTGAAATTCTAAACTAGAAAAACAAAAAGAAGATATCACAAATTAGTATCAAATTTTTTGGAATTGTTATTACTATCAAATTTGCATATAAGTGATTTATTCAATTCCCCGTTCTTCTCCCCAACTGTAGTATAATCCAATATGCATTTCCATTTTTATCAATGTCAAAACTCGCTATGAAAACAACATGCTTTCCTATCATACCTAAATCCATCTGATTTTTTAATACTTAAAAATTTCTTACAATTAAAAATAGAAAAACAGTTGGTAGATGATTTTTGAAATTAAATAAAAAAATTATAATTTTAGTTGCTTACATGTCTATGACACATAAGTGTAGTGACTAATGGTAGAATCCGTACTACGAGTTTTATTATAACCATTTCAAGAAGCATCATATTATCCACATTCGTATCCGTAAGCTGAATAATGTCAAACTATCATTGTCCTCTTTACCTATAATTTTTAAAAGTAAAATTATTATATGATTAACACAAAGCGATGACAAAAGTAAATGGGAAAAATACAAAGATGAAACTATAATTATATTAAAACATATATTTATTTCATTAAAAACTCTGTAATCTATAATATGGTTGTCATCATGTTCTTTAAGAGTCCATAGCCCCATGTTCTACATGATTTCTCATGTGTTGAATTGATATACTTCTTTGCCTCACTACAAGAAAACATACCGCTTTCCTACGATTATGGAGTCTTTGCAGTTTCAAGTCTATATTTAAAAGGGATTCAATTGTTCTTACACATGTGATTTCCCATCAAATAGCAGCAATACAATGTTAGAAAAGAATTAGCATAATATTTTTATTTACTTTAGTCTATTTTTGAAAAAATATTTTTACCCTCATCTTTTCAATTAAATAGATTGCTAACAATACCTTGATAGTACAAGTGACCTATAATCTAGTGATAAGTGGTAAGTCCATTAAAGGCTGATGCACTTGCACATCCAGAAATCAAGTCTCACTGTCTACATTATGTAAAAACTTGGCTAATAACCGGCCAATTGTGGTCCAATGTTGACAAAAAAATAATAATACCATGATAGTTCTTTCAATCCCACTCAGAAGGCAATCTTGATTTTCCAAAATTGCATAATAATAATAATAATAATAATAATAATAATAATAATAATAATATCTTGTTTAATGGATTTTGAAGTTTTCTCTTGAATTTGCGTTGACATACTTACCCATACAATACAACTTAATTTGATATCACTGTGAATTACATATATTTGAAAACTTGACTTCATCAGAAATTAGTAATAAGAAAAAATAAGAAAAAAATACATCTTTTTTTTTTTTGCTTAGATATAATAAAAGGGAAAAACGATTCAGTAATAAGAATTTTACTTACTCGGAATTTCGAATGTTAATATTTATTCTCTTTGTTTCAAATACATAAATCGAAAAAATGTTATAGATAATAGGAATACAAAAATTAAGTATCAAATATTTTTTTATATTTGCTTTTGCATCACACAAAACTACCTCAATGCTTTGAGCATATTTCGATTAATACACCTTCCAAAGTCTCACAATTTTGACTTTGATTTTCTTTTTGTTCGTAACTGGCTTTAAAGAAACCATATAAGAGAAAGATGTTAATATGTGTTTTTTTACAAACAATAAAAAATGTTACAATATGTAAAAAGCAAAGAAGCTATATCAAAACCCTAACACCATACGTGTATTTATATTAGTTTTGAGGTAGAATTTTCATGACGACTTATTTAATGATAATATTTGAACAGTTATAAATTTCAAAATTCAAATATATATTTTTTTGTTAATATTAGGTCACAGCTGTCAGGCCCATTAGCCAAATTCGGTAGGACTTGATCCCAGGATATACAAGTGTGTCTGCTTTTAGTGGATTTACCACCTGCCACTAGGTTAAAGGCCATATGAAAATTCAAATATATTCAAGTTCGATAATTTTATGTTGATTTTTTAGGAAATTTAGAATCAGTTTCTAATATTATGGACCCATGCTTTTGCCCCATTTGAATACCTAGAGGTGAGAATCTATCTATGGGATGCACCACTCCCTGAAAAATAGTCCAGACCCCTCCCATAAGATTTAGGAACTTCTAAGTTACAAAAAATATATTATGGAAACTATAGTATACCTCAAGAAAAGAAAAGGTGTGCTT
This sequence comes from Lepidium africanum, assembly GCA_900406405.1. NCBI lineage: Eukaryota > Viridiplantae > Streptophyta > Magnoliopsida > Brassicales > Brassicaceae > Lepidium > Lepidium africanum. Next base: position 20,802 of record OVAX01000211.1, read on the forward strand.
AATCAGTCATTTTCTAAGTGATTTATTATAACCAAATATTTAAACATCAATCGTATTGAAGTTCGAAAGTATTTCATTGGTTTTAAAGGAAATTAAAAGTTGGTTTTCCAGTATTAGGATGCTCTGTGTTTGTGTAAGAAGAATTAGAGTATAATTCGACTAAAAATTAGGAAATAGATAAAACAGTTGAGTAATTTTCTAAAGAGTTGATTTAAACCGAATATTCGAATTTAATACTTTCAATTTATTTTATTTGAATTAGCTATTAAATAGAAAAAAGAATTCGTCATCTATACTCGTTCAAGACCTCCTCTGATCTCCTCCGCCTTTCCTTCTCCGGTCGCCGGTGCTTGTCACTGGGGGCCGGGGAAGGGACCCCGTTTTGTTTTTCAATTCCTCTCCTCTCTCGTCTTGTCCTGAATCTTCTCTTCTGCCAGTTGAGCCTCTTCTCAAATAATTTTCTTTTCTCTCAGATCGTGGTTCTCCTCCATTGAGGTGGTAGCGGCTCGTCGGCAGAGGTGGGTGGAGGCTACGGAGACTACGGATCCAGAGGACATGTCCGTGTTTGCTTCAATATAAATGCTTCCTTCATCGGTGAGCAATCGTCTGTGGTTTTGTCTCTCCGGCATGATGTTTGGTGACAGATTTGATCAAAGGTGATGTGATACCGGCGAAAAAGTGAGCTTGAAGAGACCAATGTCGGTTGACAGATATTTAAAGATTTTGACCTCGAGGACGGGTGATTGGTCTTTAAATGGGTCACCGATGGTGTCGACCTCCTCAAGACTTCTGGCGTAACCACACCACTTTCGAGGACATGTAGTGGGTTTTGATCCGCTCTCTGAATAGAGGATCTCTCTTACTCCCTTTCTCTCAGGTGCCTTGCTTCGCGTGGTTTTCTCCTGGCGATGTCAAGAGTTTCGGCGGTCCTTTAGCAGTCACAAGCGGTGGTGATAAACATTGATTCTTCGATCTGAATCTTCTCCGGTGACACATGTAATCCCTTAACGGTGGCGGACACCTCTCCCGTTGCTGGAGTCGTCTAGGGTTACATGTTTGGGTAAGGTGTTGGGCTTTACTGTGTTTGGGCTTGAGCTCTTCTGGCCCAGTATAATAGATGTTGGGCTTTCTTCTTTTCTTAATTTCGTTTCTTTTATGGTTTTGTTGATTACGCTTTGCTTGTGCTCTAGGATCCCAAGTTAGGTAAGGATAAGTTTTCTTTTGCTGATTTTATTAATACTTTCTCTGTAAAACTTTTGTTTTATCTCGTTCTTATGGGTCGGAGATTTTAAAGGTTAATTTTAGAGTCAGTTATCTATGAAATTATATTTCCTTTACCTTTTCTCGGTTGTAATCATCGTAATCTTCTTATTAATAATATTCCATTGACAAAAAAAGAAGAAATAATTATTAAATAATTATGAATAATATAAAATGATTGATAGTATATTCACTTTTCTTAATTTTAAAAATCTTGGAAATTTGTAAAATCACTTAATCGGATAAATAGTAAAGATTTATTTATAGGTCTATATTTTAATAATTGGCCATTTTGTGATATTATTATATTAAAGAAATATTATTATATCAAAGTAATATTATTTTCTGGAAAAACTTCTCAATTATCATATATCATACTCAGTTAATTATATAAAAATATAGATACTATATAAATTTATCATAAAATATTATATATTACAAAGAGTACTATATAATATATGACAAATGATACTAAAAATATTATATTATTTAGAAATAGATTGTAAAAATAAAAACCTTGTAATACGTTTTTCATATATTACTAGATTGTCCCGTGCTATGAATGGGTATGTTTTAGCAAACAATCAACTTATATTTGTAGTTATTTTAATGGTAGAATTTTAAAAATGCCATTTTTGACATTCCCATTTTAAAATCTACCATTTCCTTTAGAAATTGAAAGAGATAAATAAGCATGAAATGATATTTTTTGAAAAGAGACATGTCAAAAAGGGCGTTCCTTAAAATTACTCTATATTAAATTATTTATAATATTTATATGTGACATTTTTTTTTCAAGATTTGATTTGTATATGTAAATTTATTAATTTTATATATTTGATATACCAAAAATAAATTTATAGTGATAATAGTTGTTGTGCACAAATGATATTTTTTGAACTATGTTGATTTAAGTTTTGAAGCATTACAATATATATATATATATATATATATATATAAATTCTTTAACTTGTGTCATATAAGTTTTCAGACTCATGTTTATTAATGTCCTTAGACCCGAATTTATTTCATTTGTTAGACCCTCGTTTATTTATGGTTCTATACCTGCGTTTGTTTATGGTTTTATACTCGCATTCATTTAGGGTTTTAAATTCATATTCATTTTTATCATCATTATATATTATCAAAATATACATAATATATCTCTTTGTATTAGCATTTTTTATAAATACATATTATGTTATTATGTGAAGTCATTCCTGTATATTTTCTTTTTGTTTTTTGTTCATATTATATGGTCTTTTTTTAATTTTAGAATTTATATTTATTTCAAAGTTATAATAAGTGGATATAACAAATTTATAACTTATAATATTTTAACATATCTATATTCTTAATAGATTAATAATATGATTGTAATCTAACGAATTACGGATATGATTTATAATTTTATTGGAATATGAAAATTAGAAAATAACTAATGATATTTAGGACATAATTTACATATAATTTCTAAAAGCCATATTATGTAAATGATTTATTATGCATAACAGAATACATAAAAAACAGAGTACAAACTACGATTATTTGAAGAAATCTCCTTATAAATCTTATAAATCGTATAATTATTTTACATGGATTGTCAAAGTCAATAAAATTTCTTAAGTTTTTTGGACTAGATTATCAGTCCAAAAATATTATTAATTTTGTTAAATAAATTGTAATTTCATTTATTATTTATTACATGTGATTGAAGATTATCTCATATATCTCTCTTATTTTATCTTATTATAAACTAAAAAAATAATCATGTGATTAGAGTTTAATTTTATCATCATATTTTCCTAGTAACAAATTTGTTATAATACTTCATAGACCAAAACGAATAAATATAACATAGTGTTTAATTTAATGCTACGCTTTTATTATATAAAAGATTATATCTTAAGTAAAAATATAAGAAATTGTATCTTTATATATTATAGTAAAAACGAAGTGACAATATTATGTGGATAATGATAATAATAATAATGATAATAATAATAACAATCAGTTAACTAATCTTATCCAAAGATAATTGTTTTTTTTTGTTATAAGATATACAAATAAATTAATATTACAATTTTATTATATAAAAGAAATGTTTTATTTTATTAAAAATATTTTATTATCATAATTTCTTCGTAGTAACAAAAATTCCTAGACCAAAATGGACTAACATAATAACACAATGTTAAAGTTAATGGTACAATTTTACTATATAAGAGATTTTGGTAAATATTAGAAAATAAATTAATTGAATAAATGATATATTAATTAGAATTATAGAATATCAAAGAAATATATATGTTTACATTTAAGTACTTTTTATTTTGCAAAATTGCAAAACAATTATAGTTTGGAAGACAAATCTATTATGTGTTTTTTCTTCAATAATTTTAGCATATATGCCCCGCAACACAAAAATTACCCTAAGATCTCTGTATAACACAAAAATATTTATTTTGTACCATTACATATTTTATAAATAGCAAAACTTATAAATAAGTAAAAAATAATATAAGATAACTTACTCAACATTCTGAAAGATAATAGTAAGTCATTTTGTTAGTTTTCCATTCAGTCCATAATTTTTAGTATGGCTAACACGAATTAATTATCAGATGATATCTATTAAAAAAATCTCAAAAAATTAATACTTACAATCAAAATTTATATAAACTTTTTTAAAAAAATATTTAGCTATAAGATAAATATCTTTAAGACATTCATCAAGTAATTTATGGTAATTAACAAATTTTAATCCAAAAATTGAAATCTGGTAGATAATCAGTCGACTTAATTTTGGTTGTGTACATAAAAGAGACTTTGAAGTTATGAATAAAAGTATGGTAAGTTTCAGATGTAGGAGAAACTTGTAAGTTTGTAATGATTTTAGTACTTCATTGTTCAAGAAGTTTCTAGAATTCAAAAACCTGTACTTTCTTCACATTACAATGAATTTTATCACCCTAATATATATAAATTAATTAGAAAATATTCTTAATCAATATAAAAATATTTAAATAAATATATTATTAATAACATAGCTTAAACCATATCAATGGTTTGACCATGTTCTTTAGTGTATACCTTCTAGAATTTTAAAATCTTAACTTTAATCCTCTAGGTTTCATTGCAGGGTTTCAATGAAGAATTTTTTTGAGATAAATGATTAAGAGAAACAAAAATCGAGAGAAAAATGTGCTATAATCGTTGAGAGAAAAAAATAGAATTCGTTGGTGTTGTAAAATAAGTGTCGGATAGCTTTCTTATATTGATTTCGATTAATATTTATTCGACTAGGATTATGCATATCTTTTGTTTGATTTTCTCATAAATTAAAGATATTAGTACTAGGATTATCTTAACACAATTTTGATTGTTTTCTAACATGTTGAATAATAATATTAATGCTTTACTCTTTATTTATTAAGATCAAAACAAACTAATTAGTTAAATGTTCATTCCAAAATAAACTAAAAGTATTGAACAAATTTAAATAATCAAATCTATTAAAGTTTAATCATAAGCGAATTAATCAGTATTTCTTCTAATCAAGTCTTAATTGGTTAAAAATTCCTTTTTAAATCTACGAAAATCAAATTTTAATTCATTAAAGATTCTTTAAACCAACAAAGAATAAATCTTAATTAAATATTCCTTTTTTAACAAACAAAATTCAAATCTTAATTGTTTAGAGATTTTTTAAAAACTAAAGAAAATCAAATCTTAATTGGTTAAAATTTCCTCTTAATTGTATGTTTTTATTAAAATCAAATTTTTGTAATTAAAAAAAATTAGTTTTTAAAAAAAGCTTGTCTAAACAAAGAAATAAATTAATTAGTTAAAACAAATTGACCAATCAAAACAAATAAGAAAATTTAAAATCTTTATTATATTACTATAAAGATACATAGAATCTTATTGCTATGGTATTAGTATAATAGAGATGTAATACATTGAATTATATTCTATTGTACTTAATTAAAAATACTAAGAAGATATATAATTTAAATCTCGAATGAATATGTAAGAAATTTAAGGAATATTCAATGTAGGGTGTTCAGTAATAGGATAATGTGTAATGTATAGAATAAATTTAAGGATTTTACTTCACTAACCTTTTCATAATATTTTATTTATTACAATTTTAAATAATTCTCTAATGGTATTCATTGTAATTAAATATAACTTAAAGGTTTTTTTTTTGTCAACCAACTTAAAAGTTATAGATTGAAAATACAATTTTTTTTTGTTAACATTGGACCAGAACTAACCGATCCATCAGTTAAATTCTTATATAATATAGGCGACGAGACTCGATCACTCGACGTGTAAATGCGCATGCCTTTAGTGAACTTACCACCTGCCACCAAAATAAATGCCACTTGCAAAATACAATTTTATTATTATATAGTAAATAACATAAATGTTCCAAACAATATCTTAGGGAACCTAGAATCGAATTTGAGTGGAGAAAACCTGAAATATTTAACCTCTTGGCAATAGATTTTCCATTCATCTACATCAAAACTCTAATTGAAAATCTTTTAACAGGTAATTGTTTGAACTTCATGGTGTTTCTCGATGCCTTTTTGCTCATCATTTATTTAACCATGCAGATCTCGATGATCGTTCACGTAATAATGTCCTAGTGGCGGACAAAGTCAGACGAATAAAATATCTTCCAAATCACACAAAGCACGAATCACAGAATCAGTGTGTACCATGATTTTACTAAAATCACATGTTATTTAAAATATAATATGCACTAGTGGCCTATTTGTTACTATTAAACAATATTCGTTTTTATCTTTATTTATAGTTAGTTTGGTTTGCATATAAACGTTTCTCACTTATATCTCATTATTCACTGCAAAATTAATGCAGATATCGATGCTATTTTACTAGTTAATGCATTACTCAGATGGAAAACATGAATTAGTAAAGTTATGTCTACAATAATTCACGTTTCTCGATGATTTCTCCTTATTTATTTCACCATGTAGATCTCGATGCTCTTTTACGAAATCAGATGGATAACATGAATCAGAAATTTACCATTAATCAACATAGACCAGACCAAATCGATGGTAATCAACCTAAAGAAACCTAATCCCTCTAACTGGTTTCGTCATACTAAGGCGAGAGGGTTACTAGTCCGAACCATTATCAGACAACAAGTTCTACATCCGAGGATTTTTTTTTTCTTGATAAAATGTAACTTTATTACCGATTGGAAAGGGGTTGTTACAAAAGAGCTAGATTAGCTTCCTAGAAGTTTCTTGGGCCCAAAAAAGTAAAAAGCCCACATGAAACTGAATTATTGGAGGGATCTTATAAGTTTCTTAGTAATAAAAAAAAGGAAAATATTAAAAATGGGTAGAGATAGGAGAAAGAAGTTTTTTATTTAAGAAATTCTCTAAAAAAAATTAAGAAACTCTCTAATAATGTGTCATTTATTGATTGAATCAATTTTATTTAAATATTAAAATTTATTTCTGCACAAATCCATTGATTAAAATATTGTTAAAAAACTCTCTTTTAAGAAACTATTGATAATGTTCTCTAAGACCTAATGTTTTCCGTTAACTATAAGCAAACCATAATGATAGCAGATTTTGATTCCCTTTAAGGGAGAGCCGAGCTAGAGGAGTATCCTGCATATGACGATCAAGCCTAATGGAATGGCGTCGGAATCTGATGCAGTAGCATAGTGAAGTCGATTATTTCTTTCAGCCCAAAGGAGGTAGATAAGAGCTTGTGAAGACAGTTTCCTAAGAAGGGTAGTTCTTCGATTTCTTCCAGAACAAGTCCATCTGATGAATATTGACCATGAAGCAAAGACTGCTGGATAATCCCCGAGACGTGTTAAGAGTTTTCCCCACACTGAAGCAGCAAAATCACACCAAAGAAATAGATGATCTCTCGATTCCTCAAAATTACTGCACACACAACAAACATTCGGTGTTTCTATTACCCAATTTACAAGCCTTGATCTGACTGGTAGCCTGTTTAGATTCGCTGTCCAAAAGTTAAAAGAGTGTTTTGAGACAGAAGATCTAAACCATACTGAAGAAAACCAAGCTTATTTCTCTTCTTTGTATATGATATTGTGCCAAGTTTTCAGGGAAGAGAATTTAGGCTCAGCGATGGAATCTGTTTTCCATAAGTAGTGATCCGAACCATAATATGGGTTTGGAGTCTCCGTTTCTAGTAGAAGATTTCTAAGTAAACTTGACCCCTGGATCCTAGACCGTAGCGGTGGAAGCTTCCATTCATTTCTCAAGACCATTTCAGAAACTGTTGTTGTTCTTGAAATTCCAAAACGTGAGGGTGCATTCTCATCAAAGTGGTGGATTAATGGACCAGCATTTGACCAATTATCTAACCAGAAGTTAGCCTTTTTCCTATCACCTAGTTGACAAGTGATGAACCTTGCAGCAAGAGGTCTGAGAGTGAGCAACGATTTCCAAACCCACGAGTCTTGTGGCTTAGCAGCAACCGACCAAAAATGCTCTCTTTTAGGTGATGTTTTATGTGCCAAGCAACCCATAGCGATCCGGAGTTAGAAAATATCAACCAAATCAGCTTGAGATTTAAAACCTGGTTCCAATGAACATAATCTCTTAACCCCAGCCCACCCTCGTCTTTGGGTAAACATTGTGACCAAGAAACTTTCGGTGTGGCTCTTTTTGATATATCACCCCTCCACAAAAAACTAGAGCAAAGCTGTGTAATTTTCCTGAGGCACAATTTTGGCAGAGAAAAGGCGCTCATCCAAAAGTTAATCAAGCTATAAATTACTGATTTAATTAGCTCAAGTCTCTCAGCAAAAAAAAGCACCTTAGTTGTCCAATGATTAAACTTAACGCTGATTTTATCCAAAAGAGGGGAGTAATCGCTTGTTCTCAACTTCCGATGCATAAGAGGTAATCCTAAATACCTGATTGGCAACGTCCCATTAGTAACTCCTGCCAGATAGAGTTCAGTCTTTCCTTTGTTAATTGCTAAGCCTGAGATAGCATGGAATTCCTCAAGCGTGCGAGATATTGCATGTAAAGAAGAACTCTTCCCGTCGTAGAACAACATTAAGTCATCAGCGTAAGCTTCACCGGAAAGTGATTTAAGAGTTTACCATAAAAAATAAAAACCATGTTGATTGGTGAGATATTGTAGTACAAGATTTTGAAATGATTATATATGTATTGTGATTTTTATTTTTATTTTGCAGGATGCATTTGTATATTATCTGGAAATAAAAAATAATATTGCAAAAATAGTGGTGTTGAGAGGTTTCTATTGCAGAAAACAATTATTTTGTATGATTATATTGGTTTCAACTTTGATTCCTTTAATTAATTGTATCTAAAAAAACTTTGATTCCTTTATCTATTTGTTTTTGGTAACTGATTTACGTTCCTTTATCCATCGTTATTTACTTTATTCGATGTCCATAGATAATTTTATTTTATTGTTTATCTTGGTAACTCGCAAATATTTCGGATCCTTATGTAATTAATGAGACATGTGCATCTGGCTATCAATGTTATTATACTAATTATTCATTATATATCTTTCGAGGCCCAGGACAGTTATAGAGACTATATTATCAAAGAAAAAAAAGACAACTATAGACTAAAAAAAGAAAGGAAAGAGAAAAAAAAAATGTTTAGGCTTACTCACGCCTATAAATTAAGAATGTAACCACACTCAAACAACAATCAAAAACAAAAAAAAAAATGTTTCTAAACGAGAGAAGAAACGCAAATCTAAATGGAACGATTTTGCTGTTGTTATGCTTCTTTTGTTCGGTCTTTGCAACCATTCAACTAAGTCCTCTGTCTACTAAACAACTTATAAATGATGTTCCTTGTAACACTCGCGGTTCTAGGGTCAATGCAATGAACGGTGCAGATGGTAAGCTCTCGGCCGAGCAAAGATTCATGCGAACACGCCCACCAAGCGCTTATTGCGTTCGAATCGATGGATGCAGTGAACTCATAACTAAATCTCCAAACGTGCAAAAGTATGAGACTCGGCCGTTCAATGTGGGCGGATTTAACTGGTATAAATTAACATTAACCCCAATATTTTATTCATGCATCTTTTTAACTTTGTATTGTACAGTAGAATCAATTACTTAAAAACCACAGTTTTAAAATTATTTGCAAAAACATATCTTAAAAGTGTTTACAGATTTATACAAGAAACAATATTAGGAAAAAAAAACCATAAAATAAAAACGTTAACACCTACACTTAGGTTCTCTTGATTACGAGATTAGAGTTTAGTATTTTGTATAGAAGTGTAGTTTTATCAGTTTTAAAAAACCAAAAAAAGCATAGATCTATAAGCAGTTTTCGAAAGTGGTCGTTTCAAATTTTCTTAAATCAAAGTACCCAAATGTGTAAAAACACTATAAAAACTTCTTGTATGTATAGTATCTTTTGCTTATACTAAAGATTATATATGTATAGGACTTTAATCATCGAACCATTCGGAAGCACAACTAATCTGGGGACTTATATCTCTGGATACGTTGCAATTGATCCTTCAGGATTAGTTGGCGAAAACCGCGAGGTTTATGCAGATATTAGGTTTTTGGCTTATAGTAAGACTTTCGATCAGTACTGGACATCTATGGGTATGGAATTTCAAACACAAACACATTGAAATGTCAAGATTTAGTTAAATCAATGATCCACTAAGATATGCTTATGTTATTCATACAGATACAGAGATCAGACGTTTCCATCAATTCAGGACAACTTGGGGAAATCCGAATTTTATCAGACATGTTGACTTCATAGCTAAAGATAGAGAGTACATTTTTGGCAATGACCAATGTGTGTTTGGAGTAGACATCACACTTTATCCATACTTTAACAAATGGGAGGTCTTATCGATTGATAAGACTAACTATGGGCCTAAGTCATGGAAGCTTTTGAAATTCTCTACATTGACTAGAGACTTTTACATATCTGATGAGTTCTCTGTTGGAGGAAGGAAATGGTGAGTCATTTGATGACACATATGGAATATAACACATTTTAACTAACTGTTATGCGTTTATTCAGGGCATTTAAAGTGTATCCAAATGGTAATGGAATAGGAGAAGGAAATTCGTTGTCTCTTTATGTGATTTTAGTTCAAGATCAAATCCTGAAACCTTATGAAAAGGTTTATGTCCGAGCAAAACTTCGAGTTCTGGACCAAAAACAATCTAAACATCTTGAAAAACCAAGTAAGTTTTCTACAACTTATATAATTAGGACTATATATCTATAAGTTTCAATACTAATGTAACACAAACCATTTCTTTTGTTCTTGGAAGTTCTAACATGGGTCAATGCCACGGGAGAAGGTGCTGGCTTCGAGCAGTTCGTGTCTTTATCTGATCTCCGAAGTCAAGCCAGAGGTTTCATTGTGGATGACACTCTTTCCGTACAAGTTCAATTTGAGGGAGTCTCATCTACTAGTTATCATTCTAACAATGTTGCTCAATATATGAACATTATCTAAATGTTTACATCTTGAATGGTTATAAAAATAGGCTTCGCATGTATGCAAAGCGATGAATAAATAATAATAAAGATGAACAATTGTTTCCCTCCACCGCCAAGGTCATTACATATCACATCAATTTTATCATAACTACGTATTCTACCTTCTTTTTTTTTCTTTTTTTTTTTTTGCTTTTTGTCTTTGATGCGATAGCAGAAACACTAAACCGAATATCGAACCGGTCACATGTTCCAAATCGCATATACCAGCAATAATCATCTGTTTGTGTGGTTCACTAGTTGTTATGTTTAATATTTATGTTAGATGTTTATTATTTCTGTAAGACTAAAAAGAGTGGCTTCGTATTGTTTAGGAACAACTTTTCATTTTCCCTATTTCCACGTTGTAGGAGTTATGCTCTGATTTGCTTCTGTACTTTCTATTTAAACTAAATGAAAAAGCCAAAAAGAGGCAGTTTGGAATTGCCAAAAAGAAACTTGTTCGTGTTACTTGTCACCGGTTACGTTGTTCTCTGTTATTTATTACTCTGTTCTGGTTACTAGTTCTTCTTGTTCTCTTGTTACTTGTTCGAATTTCTGGTTCTTAAACATCATTATCTTTGTTCTAAAGTTTCGATCAAAAGTCATCGCTATCATTTGGTATCAGAGCCACATCGATTTCTGGGAGTTTCACATCACCTCACACAATATGTTCTACCGAGGAAAGACTAGATCATTTGGAGAAAAATTTGAGATTGCTCGCTGAAGATGTTCACAGCTTCAAAGCAAAGAGTGTGGTTCAACATGATAGATTTGAAGAAGCATCACTAGCGAGGTTTCGCCGTCGCTTAGAGGAGTTGAGACTGATTACGGAGGAAAGAAGGAGGATGAAGATGATGTTCCCAGCCCTCAGCAACTGTTTGAGTACATCACAAACTTCTCCACACCATGTTGCCAGTCTTGTGGAAGGACGAAGAGAGGAAGCTCCTCAGCAAGTACTGATGAAGTTAAGTGATCTACCTCGTTTTTATCGGTATTTAGCTCTTTAATTCATATTTTTTAGAGTCTTTGTTTGTATTTTAGAGTCTTTACAGGTACAAAATAGGATAAATCTATATTTCGCACTCGAAGCTTGGAAAGAAGCAACTTAAAGAAAAGCTGGCATTTTCATGAAGATTGAGGATCGATCGATCTGCCTCTATATCGATCAATCCCATGCAGCAGCATACACTGTGCTCGACCTGACGATTGACTAACATCTCTTGATCGATCGATCCACCCTCTCTGCCAACACTTGTGCTCGACCAATCCACACCTGATCGATCGATCTCCAAACTTCCAAGATTTGCGCCCGATGTGATGATCGACCAGCCAATGATGTGATCGACCGATTTTGTATCGTCCACACCTAAATCGATCGATCCTCGTTCCTACGAAGAAAATCTCAATTTTCCTTATATTGTATAAAATGTTTTAGAATAGATTTTTAGGTTATAAAACTTTTATTTTTTTGACATAGTGAGGAGAAGAACTCTTCCTCCGTAAACTTTGGAGAAGAATTCTAAACCTTATCCCTTTATTTTATTAGTTGAATTATTTTTTCTTTGATATTGATTGTCTTCTTTTCTTCAACTATGCCTGAGTAGATTCTCAATCAAGTTTAGAGTTTTTCTAGGGTTGTTAAGGAATCAATGAATTATGAGCAAATAGGTTGATGCTTGATGTGTTCTCCACCTAGAGATGATCTTAATGCTTAAGTTAGAGTAGCTAATTAACCTTTAAACCTAGATTACCTAACTCTTCAAAAGCTTGTTAGGTGTTTGAACCTCTCTAGATGAGCAATTAGTCCTTAACCACAAAAGTTGATGTTAAAACTAATTGTGGACCTATCAGACCTTATCATTAATGCGTGTTTAGATCTCTAGTGCCAACAACAGTTAAGATTTCTAGGTTGCTAGATATAGTAGTCAATACCACGATAGTGGATTGACTAAACTTTTATGTCCAAGTCGAGATAGTTTATAATTTGTGCCTGAATAGTTTCCTAATTCGATTCCTTGATTGCTTGATGAAATTTTCCTGAACTTGGTGTTTTAATTTATTGAATATAATTCTTCTATTGTTTCAGTTATTGAATTGCAATCACCTTGATATATCTTAGCTCTAGTTTGGTTTTTAAATTGATAGTGTAACAATTTGGTTCTCGTGGATTCGATCCCTATAATATTACTCTGATTTGCTGTGCACTTGCAATGGGATAATATGGTTAAAACTCTGTGTTATCAAGTTTTTGATACCGTTGCCGAGGACCAATTTTGTTACCTTTCGATTTGTTATTAAACTTTAGTCCAAGATTTTCTTTTACTTACGTTTTTGTTTTTGTTTTGTTTCTTTTTGTGTTTTAGGATTAAGTGATAATAGACGATCCTTTGGACCACACTACTGATCATCAGGATCTAGATCAAGCTACCACTATGTAACAGCTAAAATGAGAGATAGAGGAGTTGAAGAGGGAGCGAAGTGCTCAACCTCTACAACAAGCTATAGGGGACATTGATACTCCTCACGTCCACTTTCAGAATGGATTAGTGATTTGTTTGCCTCCTCTACAGGGGATAACCTTCAAATTGAATCCACAGTTAATTGCTCTAATCAGGCATTTTCCCTTTCATAGTTTTCCAGTTGAGAAGACTATGTTGAAAACTTCGATGAGCTGTGTAGCACTACAACACTGAGTGGGGTACCTGACGACTATGCCAAGTGCAAGTTATTCAAATTCTTATTGGAAAGTAAGGGTTTGCGATGGCTTAAGTCTCTTCATCCAGCTTCACTCACTTCATGGGACGATGTGAAGGACACTTTTTAAGATCACTTCTTCACTAAGAGTAGAACGAATTAGCTGAAAAGTCAAATTGCCAACTTTCAACACCGAGAGGAAGAAGCTTTTTGTGAGGCATGGGGATGATTCAAGGAGTACAAGCGAGACTGTCCGCATCATGGATTTATCGGGGAGCAGATTTTGACCATCTTTTATAAAGGTGTTGGGAATACAAGACGATTTTGAAAGCTACAAGCAATGGCAATTTCATGACCAACACCACGGAAAAAGCTTTTGCATTGATTGAAAATCTAGCTGCAAGCTCGAGCAGTTTGTACCCCAAGGAATACTCACTTGACATGCAAATTGATGTTAGATCTCAGAAAATACAAGGACTTAGTGAAAAGTTGGATAAGTTCATTGCAGCGAGTGGAGTCATGAAGAAAATTGTGCATCAGTGTGATGCAGCAGTTGAAGTTATTCCAGCATCCAAAATCAGCATTAACCCTGGGTGAGCCTCATTCGATGCAAAACCAGCCACTAGTTTCATCTAATCCCTCAGATAGCACTCAAGATGAGATCAAGTTGATGCTATAGTAGCTTATTCAGGGACAACATCGTGCTACCATCGAGATCAATGCACGGGTAAACAAGTTGTATAACGAGCTGAACAATAAATACGACTATGTCATTGCGCAAGTACAAAAATCTGACTCCCCTTTTGCTCATATTGACGACCACTAAGAGTGCAATGCTATCACATTGAGAAGTGGTAGTGAACTTAAGCCAGTTGTGAGGAAATTAGAAGCAGAGAATGTGGTTATAGACCTTGATGATGATGAGGAAAACATGACAGGTAAGGATGAAGTCGATTCAGCGCCTACCAGCATAAGAGGCCACGCCGGAACTGAGTCAGCAAAATCAAGTGAACTCGAGTCAGAGAACAACCACGGTATTAGAGAGAGCATATACGCCTACACCCTCATATCTTGTTCCACCAAAGAAGTACGAAAGGACTTGGAAATCGCGAAGTGTAAACAGATGCTTGCTGATTTGTCTGTAAGACTACCTTTTGTTGATGCTTTGCAGATGATACCCTATCTTAAAAGCTATATCAAAGGCCTAGTCACCAATAAGTTCACTAGGGAAGAAAAGGTTATGATGATTTCCCAAGAATGTAGTGCAGTACTTCAGAACAAGCTGCCAAAAAAGGAAGAGAACCCTGGGCGATTTGTGTTATCTATTCAAATTGGGGCACTAGTTTTTATCCGATCCCTTTGTGATCTCTTCTTAAGTGTGAACTTGATGCCATATTTAGTTGCTCAGCGCCTCGGATATATCGAATTCAAGAAAACCAGGATTTCATTTATTTTCGCAGATCGTTCAGTAAAACTCCCAGTTGGAATCCTAGAAGATTTGCATGTCAAGATAGGGAATGCCTATGTACCAACGGATTTTGTAGTTTTAAGACTCGAAGAAGAAACTAAGGATCATTTAATTTTGGGCATACCGTTTCTAAGAACAGTTGGAGCAATGATCAATGTGAAGAACGGGAGAATTAATCTTCATTTGGGTGATATAGTTATGCATTTTGAGATGGATAAGATGGTGAAGAAGCCTATGTTGAATGGGATGACTTTTATGGTAGACACTTCAGAAGAAATCACAAACGAAGTTTCCGACGAGATCCTTTCTGACGACCCTCTAGACATAGTTCTCACCAAGGTTGAAACAGAACTAGGATTTCTCAACGAAGAATTGAGAAGTTATGCTAAGATGCTGGATTCAAGCAAGAGAGTTGAGCAGGTGGTTGCCTACATTGCTTTGGATACGCCTAAACTATCGATTTCTGCACCCTTTGACAACTCATGGAGTTAAATCAAGGCACCAAAAATCGAACTCAAAACACTTCCCGCAGAGCTAAGGTACGCGTTTCTTGGGCTGAACTCAACTTTGCCGGTGATTATCAACGCTAAGTTGAATAATGATGAAACTACCTTACTTTTATGCGAGCTTCGCACGTATCGTAGAGTCATAAGTTATTCACTAGATGATATTACTAAAATCTCTCCTGATCTTTGTATGTATAGGATACATGTTGTTGATGAGTCATAAACTTTCATAGAGAACCAGAGACATTTGAACCCTAACCTTAAGGATGTTGTTAAGAAAGAGATCATGAAATTGTTAGAAGCAGGAATTATATTCCCTATATCTGATAATAATTAGGTTAGTCTTGTGCATGTTGTTCCTAAGAAAGGAGGTGTAACTATAGTAAAGAACGATAATAATGAGTTGATACCAACTAGAACTATTACAGGGCAGAGTATGTGTATCGATTTTAGGAATTTAAATTCTTATACTAGAAAGGACCATTTCTCTATGTCGTTTATGGATCAGATGGTTGAGAGAATGGCTAACCATTCTTACTACTATTTCTTAGATGGTTATTCAGTTTTTTTTTAAGATTCCAATACATCTGGACGATCAGTAGAAGACAACCTTACATGTTTGTACGGTACTTTTGCTTATCGCAGAATGTCATTTGGATTGTGTAATGTTCCAGCCACATTTCATCGATGCATGATGTCAATCTTTACTAATATGATCGAAGAGATTATGAAGGTTTTTGTGGATGATTTTTGGATATATGGATCTTCTTTTGCTGGCTGTCTCTCTAATCTTTGCAGGGTGCTTAAGCGTTGTGAAGAGAAAGATCTTGTGATGAACTAGGAGAAATGTCACTTCATGGTTAGAGATGGGATAGTTCTGGGTCACAAAATATCTAGGAATTGTATAGAAGTCGATAAGGCCAAAATCAATGTCATGACAAACTTTAAACCACCGAAAACAGTGAAAGATGTCAGAATTTTTCTCGGTCATGTAGGCTTTTCCAGGAGATTCATTAAGGAATTCTCCAAAATAGCAAGGCCTCTAACATAATTTTTGTGTAATGATGTCAAGTTAGAGTTTAATAAAGAATTTCATGAAGCATTCCTCACTCTCAAATGAGCTCTAGTGAGCGCGCCAATCGTGAAACCACCGGACTAGAAATTACCATTTGAGGTCATGTGTGATGCAAGTGATTTTGCAGTGGCTGCTGTTTTGGGACAGTGAAGAGACAAGAAGCTACATGTTATCTACTATGCCAGTAGAACTTTAGATGATGCTCAACAAAATTATGTAACCACTGAGAAGGAGTTGCTCGCTATTGTTTTCGCTTTTGAGAAATTCAGGTCGTACTTAGTTGGCTCCAAGGTAATAATGCACACTGATCATGCTACTCTGAAATACCTTCTTTCTAAGAAAAATGCATAACCATGACTTCTTAGATGGGTTATGCTCCTTCATGAATTTGATCTAGAAATCCGGGATATGAGAGGCATTGATAACGGAGTAGCAGACCACTTGTCTAGACTCAGGGTGGAGGATAAGGTACCTTTGGATGACAGCCTGTGCGAGGAAAATTTATACTCAATACGATCTGATCCCAACACCTCTCGTGTTTCTACACATACTTTAAGACCTTCCGGTATCCCTTGGTTTGCTGAGATTGTGAATTACTTAGCTGCAGATGTTGAACCACCACAGTTTTTGGTTACAAGAAGAAGAAGTTCCTTCAAGATATCAGATACTACTTTTGGGATACGCCTTATCTATACAAGAAATGTGTTGATGGGATTTTCAGATGCTGCATAACTGAAGACGAAAGTGCAGGGATTTTGTTTCACTGTCACACTTCCTCATATGCTGGTCATTTTGCAACGTTTAAGACAGTTTCCAAAGTTCTTCAAGCTGATTTCTGGTGGCCAAAAATGTTTCGTGATGCTCAAGCTTTCATCTCGAAGTGTGATTCATGTCAGAGACAAGGGAATATTAGCAAAAGAAACGAGATGCCTCAGAATTTTATCTTAGAAGTCAAAGTTTTTGATGTCTGGGAAATAGACTTCATGGGACCATTCCCAACCTCGTTTGGGAACCTGTACATACTTGTAGCCACGGGCGTTCTGTTCTTCGGATCGGTTCGGG
The DNA here is from genome assembly GCA_900406405.1 of Lepidium africanum. NCBI lineage: Eukaryota > Viridiplantae > Streptophyta > Magnoliopsida > Brassicales > Brassicaceae > Lepidium > Lepidium africanum. Next base: position 38,418 of record OVAX01000211.1, read on the forward strand.
TCGGTTCTTTTGGTTCCCGAAAATGGGAACCAATAGGTACTTATTAAAATTCGGTTCGGTTCTAGTTCTTTCGGTTCTTGAAATTTAGTAACCAATAGGTACCTATTAAAACTCCATTCGGTTTCAGTTCGGTTTTGGTTTGGACATTTTTATTTAATTTTATGAAAAAATTAAAAAAATCACTAAAAACCATAAATTAGTTATAAGAACTTAAAAATTTTAGGTTTTAGTAATTTTGATTCAAATTAATTAACAAATTTAGATTTAAAATTATAATTTTGGATATTTAGATTATTAAATTCTATATAAATAATTATTTTTAAATATACAATTATATTTCGGTTTTTGGTTCGGTTCTCGGTTCGGTTTTGACTTTTTTGGTTCTCAAATATCGGAACCATTCAGTTATTTTCTCGGTTCCGGTTTGGTTTGGTTCCTTTTATTTCGGTTTAGTATTTCGGTTCCGGTTATTATGCCCAGGGCTACATACTTGTAGGTGTTGATTATGTTTCGAAATGGGTGGAGGCGCTGGCCAGCCCAACGAATAATGCTAAGGTAGTGCTAAAGATGTTCAAGCACGTCAACTTCCCTAGGTTTCGCGTCCCACATGTAGTTATTAGCGACGAGGGTTCTCATTACATCAACAAGACTTTCAATGGCCTTTTAGAGAAGTATAGAGTACAACACAAGGTCGCTACACCCTATCACCAACAGACGAGCGGCCAGGTTGAGGTTTCAAATAGAGAGATTAAGAGCATCTTTTAGAAGACGGTTGATGCAACAAGAAAGAATTGGTCTATCAAGCTTGATGAAGCTCTTTGGGCTTACCGAACATCTTACAAGTCACCGTTGGGTACAATCCCGATCTACCTCGTCTATGGGAAGCCATACCATCTCCTGGTGGAGCTTGAGTATAAGGAAAACTTGGCCATTAAGCTCCAGAACTTCGACATCAAACCAGCTTCTGAAAGGCAGACGATGCAGTTGCAGAAACTCGAGGAGATTTGTCACATGGCTTATGAGAACTCGAGGATCTACAACAAAAGTACGAAAGCAGCACACGATAAACATATCCTTAATAGTTATTTTGCTCTTAATGATAAGGTTCTCTTGTTTAACTATCGTCTGAAACTTTTCCTGGAAAGCTTAGGTCAAGGTGGTCTGGACCATTTACCATCAAAGAAGTATGTCCTTATGGAGCTGTAGTGTTGCTTGACACTAAGGAAGGCGAGTTTGTTGTCAATGGACAACGTCTGAAACCATACTTCGCTGGTACAAACATAGCCAAGGAGAGGTTGATCCCTTTGGCTAGTCCTTCTCTCAATCGAGAGACTATCAAGTTAAGCTAAAGACTTAAAATAAGCACTGAGTGGGAGGCAACCCACTGGTATGTTTTCTTGTTTTTCTTCATTCTTAGGTTCACATTTTTCTTGTTTTTGTTTTATTTTGTTTCAGGTGAGAGATTCTGGTTGAAGGGACGCGATCGATCGATCCACCAAATGATCAATCTATCCGTCGATATGCACCCGATCTATGGATCGAGTTGAAGGGAAAGATTGCTTGATTACCATTCTCGGCAGCTTCGATCGATCGATCGTTCTGCATTGTTCAACATGATGTGCGCACGATCTCAAGATCGACCTCATGGGTTTAGACCGATCGATCGGCGAGTCCATATTCCCTTGCGCATGAACTGTCGCCCGATCAGAGATTGATTAGACCCACGAACCAAACTGATAGATCGATCCTCCATGCGATCGATCGATCTTCATTCCAGGTTTATCAATTTCTCTTTTTACGTTAGCGTGCTTCCTTCTTACTTATTCTCACACTGGGACAGTGTGAAATAAGTCTAGGGGAGGACACTTGCTGTGACTAACGCATTTCTTTTCTTTTGTGTTCTTTTTTGAGTTATTTTTATATTTTTCTTGAGTCAGTTTGTGCCTTACTAAGTTAAAACCGTTACGGAACTGTGATTTCCGAGGAATAATTATATTTTCAAAACCTTAAGTAACCATTAATTCAAATTTAACAGGAATCAATCGAATACTAGAAAACTCATAGACTAACATTATCTCGGTAACACCCATATCCCCTTGGGTATTAGAAGAATCTCATGCCGACATCACACCTAACCTGACTTAATCTTCTTGTCAAGGGAGCTGGTATACTTGAGATCGAGTCATCTTTTTAGTGCAATGACATATTTTCCTATGTGAGTATGGTTTCCCCTCTCTAAAATCATTTCAAGCAGTTATGGTTAGTTTTAAGTAACTAGATAACAAAGTTATGTGCACTGTTGGTAGATGAGGGTAAAAATCCTTCAATGATGCTGCTCTTCTGAGCTTACTAAGGAGACTTCTATGAAGTTGCTCTTGCTTACATCCTTTGAGTTGTTCAAGAACCAATATATAAAAAAAATACAATGATACCCTAGGTAAGTAGGGAGAAATTGGTTAAATAAGATGAAAGGAAATGAACCATATAAAAGGTCGTCTTAAGATTTGAAAAAAGAAACTCATGTGTCATTTGATCGACGTTCCCTCGATGAGATGGCACCTAGATATATTAGGAAGTTGGTGTGGTGGATTCAGATTACTTACCGGGATTATGGAGTTTAACCGGGACAATTCCTAAGTCTGAGAGAAGTAAAAGGTGGTCTCGATTCTGTTGAGTAAGTTTCATGTGGATTACTACAGGGATTAACTTGCACTTTTCTAACGACGAATGAGTTCTTTGAATTGCATTTTTCGTTCAATCTTTTGTTTCTTTGCTTGAGGACAAGCAAGAAGCTATGTATGATGAAGTTTGTTGTACCTCGTTATCGGTTTTTAGCTCATTAATTCACATATTTTAAGAGTCTTTGTTCGTATTTTAGATTCTTTACAGGTACAAAATAGGATAAATCTAGATTTTGCACTCGGAGCTTGGAAGGAAGCAACTTCAAGAAAAGCTGACATTTTTGTGAAGATTGAGGATCGATCAATCTGCTTCTAGATCGATCAATCCCATGCAGCCGCATACACTGCACTCGACCTGACGATCAACTAACCTCTCTTGATCGATTGATCCACTCTCTAAGCCAACACTTGCACTCGACCTGACGATCGACCAATCCACACCTGATCGATCGATCTTCCCACCTCCAAGATTTGCGTCCAATGTGATGATCGACCAGCCAATGTGATCGACTGATTCTTGTAGATTGATCGATCCACACCTTGATCGATCGATCCTCATTCTAGCGAAGAAAACCTCACTTTATCTTATCTTGTATAAAACATTTTGGAATAGAATTTTAGGTTATGAAACTTTTTTTTCTCAAAACACTGAGGAGAAAAACTATTCCTCTGCAAAATTTGGAGAAGAATCCTAAACCTTATCCCTTTATTTTGTCAATTGAATTATGTTTTCTTTGGTATCAATTGTCTTCTTTTCTTCAATTATGCCTGAGTAGATTCTCAACCAAGTTTAGGGTTTTTCTAGGGTTATTAGGGAATCTATGAATTAGGAGCACATAGATTGATGTTTGATGTGTTCTCCACCTAGAGATGATCTTAATGCTTAGGTTAGAGTAGCTAACTAACCTTTGAACCTAGATTACCTATCTCTCCAAAAGCTTGTTAGGTGTTTGAACCTCTCTAGATGAGCAATTAGTCTTTAACCACGAAAGTTGATGTTAAGACTAATTGTGGATCTATTCGACCTTATCGTAAATTCGTGTTTAGATCTCTAGTGCCAATGACAGTTAGGATTTCTAGGCTGTTAGATACCGTAGTCGATACCAGTATATATCTTAGCTCTAGTTTGGTTTTTAAATTGATACAGTAGTGCCATTACTTTCACTTTGATATATCTTAGCTCTGGTTTGGTTTTTTTATTGATAGTGTAACAATTTGGTTCTCGTGGATTCGATCCCTAGAATACTACTCTGATTTGCTGTGCACTTGCCAATAGGATAATACGGTTAAAACTCTGTGTTATCATGTTTTTGGCGTCGTTGCCGGGGACCAATTTCGTTACCTTTTGATTTGTTATTAAACTTTAGTCAAAGATTTTCTTTTGCTTACATTTTTGCTTTCGTTTTGTTTCTTTTTGTGTTTCAGGATTAAGCAAGAATGGATGATCCTTTGGACTACACTGCTAATCATCAGGATCTAGATCAAGCTGCTGATATACATGAATTTTATCCCATTTTTGCAGCACAATTCGCATCCGTTTGCATTCGTTCTCATTGAATATTCAGCATTTTAGAGTCCTTTTAGGCTTGCATTGCATTCATTATGAATACGCGTTGCATTTGGAGCATCTTAGGTACTTTTGAGATTATTTGATCATTCTAGAGTGGATTTGGCACCAAGACTGCAAGGATCAGCCTAAGATAAAGCGCCTGAATAGAATACCTTGCGAACTGAAGATTTCACAAGCCAAATCAGTCCAAATCGTCACCCAGACTCGACCAGTACCAGCGAGTGCAGCAGAAAAACTGGGCCAGAATTGCAAAATCATGGAGCACTCAATACCTAGACTCGCCAGTACAAGCGAGTCCAACCAAGGTGAACCAAGCCGAATAACAAAACTAAAGCATTCGTAGCCTGAACTCGCCTATGACCAACGAGCTGAGAATTTTTGGGAAGTGACTGAAGCTAAATGTTGAACTCGCCAGTACCAGTCAAGCAGCAGCCACCGACTTCATTATTTTAACCGACCATATCTGATGTTGACTCGGATTAGGACTTTCATGTTTGGGGATCTATAAATACCCCTTTAAGCGAAAAAATGCTGTAACCTAGTTTTTACTCTTTTTGGCTAGTCTTGATGCAGTTTATTATTTCCTTTGTCATTGTTTTTTGCCTCTTTGATGAAAACTTTGGATCTTTGTTGAATTTCAAGTTTAGTTAGTAAATCAATCTCGTTTTTAGTTTCTATTGTAGTTTTTCATTATGTCTTTCATTCCTAAGCTTGAGTTTGTGTTTTCCATCATGCTTAGTGAGTAGTTTTCTTAGAGTTTTGTGAGGAGATGGAGTAGATCTTGGTCCATCCATGGGGTTTCTCTCTTGTTTGCTTGAAATCTGTCATAAGTCTTGCTAGATTGAATGATTTTAATACTTGTTTCAACCTGATCACTTGAAAGATGATTCGCAGCTGTCATGCCTGAAAAATGTTTGATGATATGCTAGGCTTAGTTTGATCTAGAATTAGCTTTTCTGACCCAAGAGATTGGTCGTTCAAAAGGTCAATTGGTTGTTTAGGATTGCTTCTTTATGCTAGTCTGAGGTTGTAATCACCACAAGATTTGGGTTAGGTTACGCTCAGACTGGGATGTCTTGACCTTGAGAATTGCTTGATTGTTATGTTCTTGAATCTTTAGCCTAAGACTTGCCTAATAGGTTGCTAGATAAGATTCAAAATCCATGGTTAGGCCGAGATCTCTGACTCTACTCTCCTTATGAACTCTTTTTTATCATCCGTTGTTTGTAGTCTATTACTCTGTTTTGTGTAAACTTCTCTGTTCGCAGTACTCTCTTTTTAGTTTATTGCTTAGTCTTCATACTCTATTTTTCATCCTGTTAATTGATTGTGATAGAATCACCATTGCTTTAATTTGTTTGAATTAGATAGTCTTCCATACCCTAAATGCTAGTAGCACACTTTAGTTCGATACCTATTGTATTACAATAGATTTGATAACGTTAGGCAAAAAAAAAAAAACCTCGTTATCAAATTGGCTCTATTGCCAAATAAGTGTTTTACTTGCTACATTTAGGGTCAAACGCTTTCTGAGATCAAGTTTTTATTTCTCTTTATCACTAACTCGAGCTTCAGACTTGTTCGTTCTGGCTTTGGTGCGTTTCAGGTTAGCTTGTTATCCAACTCACCAGTCACCCTACGAGTTTTGTGTTACTCTAGCCAGTTTTCTTGCATTGATGCCCCACACTCGATCACAAGGAAACTAGAACTTGTTCAAACCTCAAGACAACATCCAATTGCTTCCAGTATAACTAAGAGAGCAAAGGGGTAGGATCAAGGTTCCGAACATAGAACAAGCCAAGATGAACGATAACACTATAAATGACAGCTCAACTGATGACAACCAGCAACAACCTCACATTACTCCACCAGTTTCACCTCCACCTCGAAGGACGAGACAGATTGGAGCTGGTGATGCACCAAGTATTCACACTCCGAGGCATGGAATTCGACCTCTACCAATTCCAAACAACAACTTCGAGATCAAGAGCAGTCTAATTACTATGGTGCAGAACAAAAAATTTCATTGAGTGCCAGCAGGATATCCACTCGACCATATCGAAAAGTTTGAGAGGATTTGTGGCCTCATTCGGATCAATGGCCTATCTGAAGATGCCTTGAAGCTTAGCCTATTCCCATTCTCATTTGGTGATAAGGCTCATCTCAGGGAGAAGCACCTTCCTCAAGGACTCATAACCACTTGGGTCGACTGCAAAAGAGTGTTTCTAGCTAAATTCTTCTCCACCTCCAGAACTGCTAAGCTGCAAAATTCTATCTCCATCTTATATCTAGCTGAAGTCTGGGACTGTTACAAGACATATCAGTCCCACTACACACATCATGGTTTCTCTGAAGAAACCAACCTGAGCCAGTTTTACAGAGGTATTCAGCCTAAATTTTGAATGCTATTGGATACAGCTAGCAACGAGAATTTCTTAAACCAGGATGTGGACGATGGTCGCGAGTTGATTGAGGATTTGACACTTGCTTATGGCCAATATGGGGAAGACTATGATCATACTGAGTGAAGGTCGAGTGAATCCGATTTGATTTGTTGCAAAGAGCTCAAGAATTTGAGTGACAGGATAGATAAGCTGCTACTGGTTCATCGTAAGCATGTCAATCTTGTTGAAGAGGATCAAGCTCAAAAAGGGGAGGATGAGATGGTTGCTGAAATCAGTTTTCCATCAAGGAGGTCAGCAACAGTGGAACAACTACAAGAATAACAACCTCTCCTATAGAAGCAACAATGTAGCTAACCCTAAAGACCAAGTTTATCCACCAAAGTCTACTCAACAAAAGGCTTGGATACCTAAGCAATAATACTACCAAACCTTTCAGCCTGTGCCTCAAGCTTTAATGTCGGATAAGTAGGAACCTTCAGACATCATGGAGATGCTTCAGCAGATTCGACATGGCCAGACTACACAAGCAGCAGAGTTTACCAAGCAGTTTGCTGAGGTACATCATATGATAGACACCTCTCATAATGACTTGAATTACAAGTTTGAGACTTTGAATGCTAGGCTCAAGTATGTTGAAAGGCAGCAAGCTTCTGCATCAGTCAAGACTCAAGGCCAATTACCAGGAAAAGCTGTTCAGAACTCGAAGGAGTATACAGCTCAATCCATTTTACTCATGAGAGGTAAAAAACTACCAACTCGAGCTGCACAGCCTAAGGCCACTGAGGAAATTGTGAATCAAGAAGGGGAGGGAAAACAAGATGGAAAATCACCCTAAGCCAACTCGCCAATCAAGCTCACAAGTCAGACCAACGAGTTAAGCATGCAGATGTTACAAAACTAGTTTTTGAACCCACAAATATGAACCCCAATACTATCAAACCTAAGGCACCCTTCCCATCTCACCTCAAGAAGGATCAAACGCAGAAATACAGATAGCTTTTTGAGAAGCAAATGAAATAGGTTGAGCTGAAGATTCCACTGCTAGATGCATTTGCTCTAATTCCCCAGTATCAGAAATTTTTGAAGGAGACCATCAAAGTGAAGATTCACTCAGTTGAAGGTTTGGATATAGAGAGCTATGAGTGTAAAGCTGTTGCTGAAGCTAAGGTTGTGTTGAAGAAGCTAGAGGATCCGAGAACGTTTACTCTACCATGCTTATTGGGTCATCTCCATTTTAAGAAGGGGCTATGTGATCTGGGAGCCTCGATAAGCCTGATGTCATTCATAGTAGCCAAGAGGTTGGGCTTCAATAACTACAAGCCTAGCAAGCTGTCTCTTGTGCTAGCTGATAGGAGTACACGCTCACCACATGGCCTGCTGGAGAATCTACCTATCAAGATTGGCAATGTTGAAGTCCGTACTGACTTCATAGTGATTAATATGGACGAAGAGCCTCAGGACCCACTGCTTTTGAGAAAGCAATTTCTAGCTTCAGTCGAAGCAGTATTAGATGTCAAAAACAAGACCATTGGGCTAGATTTGGGTGGTAATGAAAAGTTGCAGTTTGATCTAAACGAATAATCAAGGAGGCCAACGATTGAAGGCAAAAGCTTTACAGTAACTGAATTGAATGAGGATTCAGGAGCTGAGAATGATGAAGAGGAAAATCTTGTTTTTCTCCCAAAATCACATTAAGCTAAAGTGCGAATACTTGAGCTTGAGACTCTAAACAAGCACACTTGGGAGGCAATCCCATGACTATCATTTTTATATATCCTTTGCTTTTATTTACAAGTTTCTTTTTCATTACTAGAATATTTTGCCTAAGTTTGATTTTATTTGGTCATTTAGTCTTTGAGTATAGAGCTTGCTTATTAGGGTGATGATGATGTGCTGAGTGAGTGATGACATAGGGGCCAAATCATGGAGAACAATTTAATGATCCCCTATTGCTCATCCTACTTACTCACTTAAGTACATCATCTATTTTATTTGGCTATTTTAGTTTGATCTTGCAACAATCACTGATTTACTCACACTAAGCATTTCCTAGATAAGTGTTTCTTGCCTTTTTATGTCTTTGTCATGCAGGAACTCGATCAGAAAGGAGAAGGAATAGTCACTGAGCAGTTGTGGTTCAGACTAAAAATTTGTTGGGCTTCATGAACAGTACTCGCCGGTCCACTAGCGAGTCAGCTACAGCAAGCCAAGGCCTAATATTAAGTCTTCAGATCCACCAGCGAGGTGGGCTTGCAGTCTAGCCCAATTAGAGCATCTAGAAGGTTGAAGTCACTTCGTTGCTATAGCACCAGCGAGTGGATCAACGAGTGGTATAGGATTGAGCAGAACACTTGTGGCTACATTTGAAGAGTTGATTGAGTGGTACAGAATAGAACAGAGAATTTGTGGTTGATCCTGAAGTCGTATGGTTTTGCCAATACTTGTGTCAGCTCTTGTCTCCCACTCCAAACACCATCAAAGACTCCCCTCCTTCTATAAATATGGGATTCATCTCCACTTCTTCCTCACACTTCAACATCCATCTCTCTCTCTCTAAGATTACTTTCTCTCACTTGAAGCTTTCCCTCAGCAAGTTCGTTGGCTTACTAATATACATGCATTTTACTCCATTTTAGCTGCATAGTTTACATATGTTTGCATCTATTCTCATTGCATATTCTGCATTCTAGAGTCATTTTAGGATTATTTTGGCATGTACATTGCATTTGGAGCATCTCAGGTATATTGGAGCAAAATGGAGCATTCCGGAGCAAAATTGGCATAAGGACTGCAAGGATGATCCTAGACCATAAAAACTGAAGATTGCACAAGCCAAATCTGCTCATTCAACCAGTCACCCTGTGAGTGCAGCAGAAAATTAGGCTAGATTTGCAAAATCAGAAGCACTAAATGTCCCATTCAGCCAGTCACCCTGCGAGTATAGCTTAATGACCAAGCCAGAAACATGAATTTTGGAGCACTTGCAAATCCAACTCACTAGGTTACCCGGAAGCTGAGATTTTTGGAAGAGGCTGAAGTTGAACTCTGAGCTCGCCAGCCCAACTCACCAGTCACCCCTGAAGCAGCATCAACCAACTTCACTTATTTGAGTAACTTTATCTTTTGTTGACTCGGATTAGGGCTTTCGTGTATTTGGGCCCTATAAATACCCTTTTAAGCGAAAAAAACGTAGACAATCTAGTTTTTCCTACTTTTGGCTATATCTGAGAATTCTCTCTCTGCCTCTTTCATTGTTCTTTGCTTTTTTGAATGAAAACCATTGTTCTAAGTTGATTCTCATTTTTGGTTAGTTTGATTTCGTTTCTAAGCTTATTTTCTGTCTTTCATTATGCTTCCTGTTTCTAAGTTTGAGGATGCGCTATTATCCATGGATAGTGAGTAGTCTGTTTAGGGTTTTGTGAGGAGATGGAGTAGATCTGGGTTTGATAATGGGTTTTTGGTCTCATTGCTTGAATTCTGTCATAGGCTTTGCTAGATTGAATGTTCTTACTGCTTATTTCAACTTGATCACTTGAAATCTGATTTGTAGCTGTCTTGCCCGAAAGGTGTTTGATGATATGGTAGGCTTAGATTCAATCTAGGATTGTTGGTTTTGGCCCAAGAGATTGGCTATTCAGAGCATCAGTTGGTTGTGTAGGATAGCTTCTTCATGCTAGTTTGAGCGTCTGATCACCAAGATGGGTTAGGTCACGCTCACGCTGAGATTTCTTGACAATGAGAATGGCTTGAGTGTTTGTTATTGGAATCCTTGACATGTGGCTTGCCTGTTAGGTTGCTAGATGAGATCTCAAACCCAAGATTAGGCTTAGATCGTTAACTCCACTTTGCTCATGAACCCGTCTTCTTACTTGATTGCATTCGTTTGTGTTGCTCTGTTTTAGTTTGATTTCTCTGTTTTCTGCCTTGATGCTCTGTTTTGCATTTATGCTTAGTTTTGATTTTCAAGTTAGATAGGTACGCATCTAGACAGTTTCTTTACGTGCTTATTTTTCATGTTTTATTTGCTTGAATCAGATAGCCATTTATACCCAGAATGTTAGCAGCTCACTTTGGTTCGACAACCTTATATGCCATAAGGATTTGATAACTTAGCAAAAAAAAAAAAAAATTTGTTATCACTTTCACGGCGAGTAGAGAAGTGAGTTGCATATCTAGCTAAGTGGCGAGTCCAAGCTAATAATTTTTTTTCATCCGCAGCATGATGCCTTATCCAGTAAGTATGGCAGAAAAAATTCGGTGGAAGGCTCGTGAAATAGCCTTCATGAAAGAAAGGAGGCAAGCTGAAGAACAAGGCAACCCGTTGGATGATGTTGTACCAAGAACAAGAAAACTGAAGCCTAAAAAAAGCACAACGAGCAGAAGAAGATTGGTTTTGCGGGATGAAAGTTGTGAAGAAGAAGCAGCCTGCACTCAAGCTTGACCCTCTACCCAGCGAGGTGAGCCTTCAGATGACAAAGAATATACTGCGCTAACAGTAGACAAGGGTAATGGGATAGCTGCATCTTCAAAAAGTGAAGGGAAGACGCCTAAAGCTAACTTTGAAGAAAATGTGAGGGATGAGACACAAAGAGAAGGTTCCCCAATGGACGTAGAAGAGCAAGATACTGAGTTCACCATTAACCTCAAAGGGTTGATGAGAGATGGGTATACTGAGGATCAAGCATTCATAATTCTGGAGGAGAGAGAGGCATACCAATGAGCTAAATCATCAAAGAAGAAGCTTAGCCCATGCGTAACATAAAAGGCAATTTCACAGATGGGCTTTAAGGGTACAATTTACCCCCATAGACCGACTCTGGAAAATATGGGGATAGCTGAAGATGTGGATATAATATTGGAGGCTTGAGGGCTTTTTCAAATGATGATTATGGTGTACAACGGGTATGAGGAGGAGTCAGCTCAGTTCTTAGCCACCGTAGAGACTCACAAATACGAAACCACCACTATGGCCTTGCTTAAGGAGAATGGAGCGGGATCATAACATTCAAGGTACACAACCAGCATCATACTTTCACCTTCAAGCAAATGGAGGAGTTGTATGGTTTTCCACCAGGCGATGCAGCTTTCCTCAACATAGATGACAAGGAGCTACATGATGTGTGGTATATGCTTAGTGGGACTACTCCCTTTATTCCATCCAGAAGCAAGGGAAACATGATAAGGAACCCATCCATCAATTATGCTAGGCGAGTTATTGCTAACTTGATGTACTCAAGGCCATCTCCAGGACCCATCAACTTAGGGGAAATGCAATAGATGGACATGGCTTTGAAAGAGCTAATTGGAACAATGCCTAGTGGAGGACAATTTTTGGGAGATGATGCTACGCTGGTTTAGGTTATGCTTTGGCTACTGGTCACAGGCATAGAGCAGCGCTCAAGCCAAAAGGCATAAACCCAAGCCAATCTGCATAGGCAGAGTCATAACTCCCATCCTAACTGCTTGCAGAATTAGAATGGATGAAGCTAGAATGGTAGAGCCAAGGTTTATGGATGATCACTCTCTCAGAGTTTCAGAAGTGTTAGGCTGGAAAGACAAATATGGAAGGCTGGTGTACATTCTTTTCCACCCAACAGACAATGATGCAAGGATCATACTGCCATGCACTGAATTGAGCTCGATGGGAGCAGCCCAAAATGTGGAATTTGCACATCCGTTGCATCTTTTCATTCAAGTTATGCCACCGCAAGAAAATGCCCATGCTCAAGCTGAAATTGAGAAAGGAGAGCCAGAGGTATATTTCTTTGAGGAGTTCACTCAGCTGCGAATGGGCTTCCCGGCACAAGAAGCTCATAAGCGAATTGGGACGTTATAGAAGCTTGGGAAATGGCTAGTGAAGAAGCTGAAGGGCTTTGCAAAGGAGAAAAGCGAGTGGGCAAAGAAAAGAGAAGAACTGAGGAAGGACATGAACGAAATAAAGAAACAGCTTAGTGGTGAGTTACCCCCATTACATGCTTCAAACCTTCCAAGGAGGCACTCAGTCTCAGCTGAAGACACTCGTGGATCAGTTCAATCAGAACCAGCTCGTCACTCCTCAGCTGAAGCAAGGGTCATAAGAAAGAAAAGGCCCAGTAGAGAACAAATGTCAAGGTTGAGATACAGTCACTCTTAGCCTCAACTCAACACCCCAACCGGCGAGCAAAGCTGACTCCTGAGCAACTCGATGATCCAGACCCAGCAACCACCATCAACCCGGTGAGTTACACCCTTGAAGAAATGAATGCTTCCACAGCTCATCTTTTCGACTTTTGAGGCACCAAGCTCCATTCACCATTGTAATTTCCATTGCATTATACTTTGTGTTTTTTTTCGTTGTTTTTGCTGTTTCTGCTTGTTTGTTGGCTCTAGGATGCTTCTCTAACTCTTCTATCCACACAGGGGACTATGTGATTTAAGTTTGGGGGAGTGTCCTAGACTTCATTAATCATGTTTTCTGTGTTCTTATCTTCGGCTTTGACATATTCATAGCATAGCATTTAAGACATAGAAAAACCATAAAAATTGAATTTTTTTAGAAAAGCATTCCAAAAAAATAGATTGTTCATGGCATATAAGATTGAGTCTAGTTCTTTGGGAATAATCTTGCTGTGTTTAAGCACTCTTGCTAGGTTGTTGGCTAGTAACCATAGCAAACTTAGTGGTTTGTTGATATCTCTCTGTAGAAAGCTTATAAGTGGATCATTTGCATTGGAGACTTTGCTTGAGCTTGTGTCTTGAAAGGGTGAGGCTTGTTTCCTTCTAATTTGGACATTAAACTCGCCGAGTTAGGGCCTTTAGATGCAATGAACATTTTCCTTGCTTGAGTTTGGTATGGCAAAATAACTGAAAATGAAAGCTCTTCCAACTGCAACTCATTTGATGATGCTTAAGGTGAGCGGAAATTGTGCGTAAACCCGTACCTTCTTGTGTCTTACTGAAATCGTGGAGAGTAAAATATGAAGCACCCATTCATTGGTGTGGATCCTTAAAAGGGAAGTGAAGCAAACCATTGAATAGACTGCGGATTCGAAGACCATGAGTTTGTGTTTAAACTGAACAAACAAAGGAATTGACAAGTGTGCTTAATTGAATCTATGCCATGCCAAGTTCAGGAAGTTGAAGCATATATTCATTGATTTATAGTCCCTCTTGAGGCATTCACCGCTATAAATAAGGATTCAAGTCTGCACTCTCAGAGACCAGCTTAGGCATTAGAGACTTGAGGACTGGATGCTAAGCTTATAGACGAGTATATGGTGAGAGTCATAATGGAACATTGGTTCACTTGTGGATTACAGTTCTAACCTGTCGAGGTGCCAGATTGGTGAGTTAGATGTTCCCTGCTTCTGCAACCTCTTTTCCTTCTTAGTTCATTGCACTTGCTTGAGGCCAAGCAAGGACTAAGTTTAAGGGAGTTGATATACATACATTTTACCCCATTTTAGCTGCACAATTCACATCCGTTTGCATTCATTCTCATGCATATTCAGCATTTTAGAGTCCTTTTAGGCTTGCATTGCATTCATTATGAATACACATTGCATTTGGGGCATCTCAAGTACTTTTGAGATTATTGGAGCATCTCAGGTACTTTTGAGATTATTTGTGGATTTGGCACAAAGACTGCAAGAATTAGTCTAAGACAAAGCGCTTGAACAGAAGACCTTGCGAATTGAAGATTTCAAAAGCCAAATCAGTCCAACTCGTCACCCAGACTCGACCAGTACTAGCGAGTGCAGCAGAAAAACTAGGCCAGAATTGCAAAATCATGGAGCACTCGATACCCAAACTCGCCAGTACCAGCGAGTGCAGCCAAGGTAAACCAAGCCAAACAACAAAACTGAAGCATTCGCAGCCTGAACTCGCATATGACCAAGGAGATAAGAATTTTTGGGAAGTGAATGAAGCTAAATGTTGAACTCGCCAGTACCAGTTAAGCAGCACCCACCGACTTCATTATTTTGACCGACTTTATTTGATGCTGACTCAAATTAGGGCTTTCATGTTTGAGGATCTATAAATACCCCTTTAAGCGAAAAAACGTTGTAACCTAGTTTTTACTCTTTTTGGCTAGTCGTGAAGCAGTTTCTTATTTCTTTTGTCAGTGTTCTTTGTCTCTTTGATGAAAACTTTGGATCTTTGTTGAATTTCAAGTTTGGTTAGTTAATCAATCTCGTTTTTAGTTTCTATTGTAGTTTTTCATTATGTTTTTCATTCCTAAGCTTGAGTTTGTGTTTTCCATCATGCTTAGTGCGTAGTTTGCTTAGGGTTTTGTGAGGAGATGGAGTAGATTTAGGTTCAGCCATGGGGTTTCTCTCTTGTTTGCTTGAATTCTATCATAAGTCTTGCTAGATTAAATGATCTTAATGCTTGTTTTAACCTGATCACTTGAAAGATGATTCACAGCTGTCATGCTTGAAAGGTGTTTGATGATATGCTAGGCTTAGTATGATATAGAATTATCTTTTCTGACCCAAGAGATTGGTTGTTCAGAGGGTCAATTAGTTGTTTAGGATTGCTTCTTTATGCCAGTCTGAGGGTGTAATCACCAAGAGATTTGGGTTAGGTCACACTCAGACTGAGATGTCTTGACCATGAGAATGGCTTGGTTGTTATGTTCTTGAATCCTTAGCCTAAGACTTGCCTAATAGGTTGCTAGATAAGATCTGAAACCCATGGTTAGGCGAGATCGCTGACTATACTCTCCTCATGAACCCGTTTTTATCATCTGTTGCTTGCAGTCTAGTACTCTATTTTGTGTTAAATTTCTCTACTCTGTTTTTCATCTTGTTAATTGATTGTGACAAAATCACCATTGCTTTGATTTTGCTTGAATTAGATAGCCTTCTATATCCTAAATGCTAGTAGCACACTTTAGTTTGATACTTATTGTATTACAATATATTTGATAACATAAGGGCAAAAAAAAAACCTCGTTATCAACTGCCACTGTGTAACAGCTGAGACGAGAGATAGAGGAGTTGAAGAATGAACAAACTGCTCAACCTCTACAGCGAGCTATAGGGGACATTGATACTCCTCACGTCCACTATCAGAATCGAGATGCGATCTGTTTGCCTCCGCTACAAGGGATAACCTTCGAATTGAATCCATAGTTAATTGCTCTAATCAGGCAATTCCCCTTTCATGGTTTTCTAGCTGAGAATCCGATAGACCATATCAAAAACTTCAAGGAGATCTGTAGCACTACAGCACCGAGTTGGGTACCAGAAGACTATGCCAAGTGCAAGTTATTCAAATTCTCATTGGAAGGTAAGGGTTTGCGATGGCTTAAGTCTCTTCCTCTAGCTTCACTCACTTCCTGGGACGATGTGAAGGACACTTTTCTAGATCACTTCTTCACTAAGAGTAGAACGAATCAGCTGAATAGTCAAATCGCCAACTTACAACACCGAGAGGATGAAGCCTTTTGTGAGGCTTGGGACGATTCAAGGAGTACAAGCGAGACTGTCCGCATCCTGGGTTTAGGGCCGAGCAAATTTTGACCATCTCTTATGGAGGTGTGAGTTGAGAATACAAAATGATTCCGAATGCTGCAAGCAATAGTGATTTCATGACCAACACTAGGGAAAAAGCTTTTGCCTTGATTGAATCCAAATCACATATACCAGCAATAATCAATTGTTGGTGTGGTTCACTAGTTGTTATGTTTGATATTTATGTTAGATTTTTATTATTTCTACTCGACGTTTATTATTTATGTTAGACTAAGAAGAGTGGCTTCCTATTGTTTGGGAACAACTCTTCACTTTCCCTATTTCTACGTTGTAGGAGTTATGCTCTGATTTGCTTATGTACTTTCTATTTAGACTAAATGAAAAGGCCAAATAGAACCAGTGTGGAATTGCCAAAAAGAAACTTGTTCGTGTTACTTGTCACCGGTTACGTTGTTCTCTGTTACTTGTTACTCTGTTATGGTTACTAGTTCTTCTTGTTCTCTTGTCACTTGTTCGAATTTCTGGTTCGTAAACATCTTTATCTCTGTTCTACAGCTTCGAGCAAAGGTCGTCGCTATCAGTCTCAATATGCTTGATTATTTCAATTAAACCTAAGCTTAATTAAAACTTTAGATATAATCTTGTAACCCACATTACACAAATGTATAAGCCTGAACTCTGAAATAGGTGTTGGTTTCTCCTTCTTTGGAATCAGACAAACATTTCTCGAAATTCAATCTTAGCTGACAGGAAATCATTATTCATATTAACCAAATCTTTCTTGATAACCGACCAAAATTTATGGAAAAATAATCATGTCATCCCATATGGTTCCAAATTTTTTCAGGGTTCATCATATATTAAGCTTACCGGACCTCATTCTTCCGAAATAGGGGCAACTAGGAAATTGTTTATCTCTTCCAATCACTTGTGCCAAAATTCCATCAAGGGCATCAGAGAAATCCGAAGATTCATTTGAAGTAAATAGATCCACCAAATAAGAAAAGATGTTATATCTCCCAAGTCTTCCTCTCATGTGATGCCATACAACTTTTTAAAATTGTATTTTAATTCTTCTTACTCTCATATTAATTTGTCTCTCGATGAATACTAATTAAACATATGTTTCCAACTATTTTGTGATATTAACAATCCATTAAACTTTTAACAATCCATAATCTCCATTTGATCGATGTACAGAACAATTGTGAGTGAGTGACTGATTTGTATATATTTGTGTACATATCTTAATAAACTGGTCATATTACTTCAAATCGGGATTTACTCGTTTATTTAAACCACAAAAACCAACAACAGATTACATCTGAAAAAAAAAAGATAAGGGCACAAGAAGAAAAACAAAAACTGCCAAAATACAATTTTAAAAGTAAACTTGATCGATAAGAAATATTTTGAGTTTGAAAAAAAAGCCTCTAAATTGAGTTATTGACTTAAAGGTTAACCATGCGAATGGTTAATATGGTAAAGATAGTGTTGGTTGTTGAAAACACAAGTCCAACAAGTACTGTTTACGTTTCCAAAGCTTGGTTCCTTCGGCATCGTCAATGGTCTGCTCGATCTACACTCCAAAATTTATTTTTAAAAATTATATTATAATAGATAGTTAATATCATATAAATCATATATAAATCATACAGAACAACAAACAAAAATAAATTTGTAAGAATGATAACCTCTGTGGGAGAAATGGTCGGTCGAAGAAAGGCATTAATTGAGCTTTTGGAACCATTTCCTTCCTCAGCATACGAATCTCTTCCTTTTCTATCACCTGTAATTACATTTATGGTTTTATTTAATAATGTGAGTTCACATTCTCAATTCTTCTCAAACCGATTCAAACTAATATCATTCGTTTAGTTTTCCGATTGTAAATATACATATATAAATCTTATTTCTGACAAAAATTTCTACGAGAAAAAGGTTTGACGGTGAAGCTTTGTATCATATAGGGACCAAATTTCCATCAAAAAGTTTGGACATATTATTTTGTTAAATCCAAAATTTTTTGTCAACCCGATGGATAGCATCCAAGCCCAAACCCACATCTAAATCTCCTACTTTTAACTTCCACTTATGGTGGGGGTTGTCAAATTCCCAATGCCTAAGCTATAAGGATATATATGCCACCAGATTGTAAAAAGCTCGGTAGTTGAATCTTATTTAAATTAATTTTTTTATATACAGATTTTAGAATACGAGATATCAAATTTTTAAAGTAACCAGGTTACATAAAAATAAGGTCAGTGTCGGCTTAAATTATTATAAGGTTGTTCTGTAGCCTGATATAGTAAGCTTTTTTGTTTTGTTTGTAATCTACCTTTTGCAACCTCTCTTCTCGCTTTTTCTGTAGTTTCATGATATAATAATTAGTTGCAACCTGTAAAGATAATATAATGATGAGCTTCCTGAAAGTTGAAATTATTTAAAACAATTAATGCTAAATTAAAAAAATATTGAGAAAGTTTGTGTAAACCGAGTAGTTGAACATTGCACGTTTCACTGCTCTCTCGCCAGAGTGAAGCTTGAACTCGAGAGGCTTTTTGTTCTCTTTTGCTACCTTTGTACCACTCTGATAAAAAATAACTCCATGCATTGCTATTTTTTATATTTTCTTTTTTTTTTTGCATATTTAAAATACGTCTAATAAAAATTTTAAATAATTTGAGACATTACTAATACTTAAGCATATAAAAACATTAATAAAGGGAGGACATATATAAGAGTCGTAACTTTTATATATTCTTGTGTTATCTATAAAATATTCCTTTTTTTTGTCTATAAGGAGCTAAGATATTGTGAATAATTTTTATTACATTTTATTTAAAGAGTAATATATTATCATAATGTATTGATCAAAGAGTCTCCAATTGGGTACCTTAGCCGCGGCTGGTTTTGTTTTCTCATGAGCTCTGTCTTTAGGTTCCACTTTGCTCTACGTATAGATTTTTCAGTGAATAATAAAAGAAGAAAAACTAAATCATTTATCACAACACTCACTATAGTATCTATGTACATTCAACAAAACCTACACTTTTTTTTACTCATAATATTTGAACGAAAAAGTTCAGTACTACCTCTTCTGAGAATATAAAGTGTTTTGACGCAGATTAAAAGTTTGGTTTTATATAATTTTACTAATTTATATTAATAGTTATAAAATATAATTAATTATATAAAAGAATTAGAATAACACCTTATAATATGAAACAAAACAAAATTTTTAAAACAAACTATATTTCAAGGAATAATAATTAGACATAACTTACACCTAGAATCGTATAAGTCAACGTGTAATACTATTTTAATTGATCTTTTAAATGGATGATAGCAACCGTTAATAACGAATGTTACTATTGCTTGAAGTGAAAAATAACGACAAATATGATGTAACTATTGAAACTTTTCGTATACTAAAACTATTGTGATGTTGACAAAAAAAAATTGAGATATTTTGGTAATAGAAACTTTAATTTCTAAAACAGGTATTGATCGTTAACTAGGATTATACTCATGTTATAGTGTGAGATTTGATTATTTATTTTAAATTTTTGTTCATTTAGTTTTTTTGACCCGTGTTGATATTTTAAATATTATTTTCGAGATGTTGTTTTAAAGGTTCTAAACCCAAACCGAAATCAACCCGAAATAGAGAAACCGGACTCGGTAAATTACCTAAATAGATCATAAATCTATGTATATGGAAAACTAACCTAACTCGAATCAAAACAAAATCAATAACCAAATTTTATCTTTTTAGATTTTTTTCTATTAATTTTTTAAAAATTTTGAATTTTTATATAAAAATACACGACCCTGAACTCGATCAATACCAAACCAAACTCTGTTCAAAAATTTAAAATACCCGACTAAGTCTAAGAACAACCTACCAAAATACCAAATTAGAGGCACCGAACTCGACAAAATACCAGAGTAGGTCCTAAATATATGTACTCGAAAACCGAATCCAAATCCAAATTGTAACTAAATCAATAACCGATTTTGTACCCAATTTTTTTGTATATTAAATTTTAGTTTTTTAGAAATTTATGTATTAAATCTTAATTGATTTTGAATTTTGTATAAAAATTTGCAACAAAACTAATTTATTCATATTTTTAAGGATTGTTATGAAGTATATGTTATCCTAAAGTTTATAACAAAGATCAAAATAATATTATTTCCCACTTTAATATGTAAGATAATACTTTGTATATTACATATATACATATCAATTCGTCACTAAAAGCATGTTATAATAAATAAATAAAGTGGAATCGTATTCTCACCATTCCTTTACCATTGGAACCCTGGGAGAGTACAGAAGAAGTTGAACTTGTTTTCCCAAACTTTTAAAGCACGAACAAAAAAAAAAAACACTTTGTCAATATGTAAGTCCCTTTGGTTTAATTAAATAATGTATCTATTATTAAAAACGTGACAAATTTTTCTATACACGTGTAAAATTATTTATGTACAATATGTAACAACTAAAGTGAACAAATAATTGAGGTTGAGAAAGAAAAAAAGTAGCCAATTATTAAATAACCTTGGGTGAGGATTTAGTGTATGAAGATTTTCCAGTACACATGTTTAGGCGAAAAAGATAAATATTTATATAATTATAATATATGTATAAAAATGAAGCAAAAGACAAAGTCTTTTCTTGACACAACTTATAGTGAACACTAAATTATAAAGAAGTGAAATAAAAATAGAACTTGGTGAGTGAAAGAGAAAAGAGAAGAAGTGAATTTATAGAGAGTGAAGGAGGAAGCAAACACACATATACAAGTTTGGACATTAGTAGCTATCTTAAGTGGCGTCTGTTGCTGCATCAGCAACAAGCTTTAATTAGGGTTTTCTTCAGAACTTGCTTTGTTTATTTACATATATTGTTCTAAAAAAGAAATAATGTAAAAGTCATGCGATTCTTTTTTGGGTTTATGTACAAGTCATGTGTATTCTATATATTGTTTTTCTATATTCTATGTTAATTCACATACAATAAGCAAATTATGGGCATGTATTTAGGATGTAGGTAGTTAGGCTGTACATTTTTTATGTAGGTATTTTGGCTGTAAAAAATGTTTTTGCTATAAAATTTTATATTTGTAAAGTTTATAAATTTTGGTTCTAGGTTTTTGGTAAAAATATTCAATTTTCTCCTTCAAAATCTATTCCCGATGGATTCACTGTGATTATTTATGTAAAAATATTATCTCTGTATAAAAAAGTTTGACATGTCGTTCTCTTTCTTCCCTCTAGCCAAACTTCACTCTAAAGTTAGTTTCCTAGCCTTTTTTTTGGGTAAAATGTTAATAAAAGGAATTGAAGACGAAAAGTTTTCCTAACCTTAATATATATAGAGAATATATATATATATATATATGTTATGAATCATTTACTAACTATAACCATTTTCGTGTAGTAATCATTCACTAAGAGTTGTAACCTTTAATGAATGAATCTATCTATGTACATACATATGTATTAATTAATATTTAATATTTCAACAAGATATTATAAAATTGATTTATATGGATATAACAACTAGCGATCGATAATACATATATTCAAAACTATAAATCTTAAATGCTTGTTAATGTTATTTTTAGTTCTGTATATAAGAAGTGAACGAACTTAATAAATCTGGTAAATATCATTGTAAATTTTTTTAAGTAAATGCGACATCCTTATAAATCTTAATAGCTATGAACATATAGTTAACCAATTGTCATAATAGCCCGGCAGTTTATTGTCAATTTTGATCCAGAAGTTGTTATATCATATATATATATAAATTTTTTTTTTGGGATATCTTGTCAATAATTAGATCAACAAAATTCAATCCATGACAAAAACTCATTTTTAACCTTCCTATAACTATTAACTAATGTCTAGTAAAGTGGTGTCGAATTCCATATGTCTGAATTATTAGATGGATCATATAACCACCACTAGCGAGAAGAGCTCATATATAATAGTTTCAAGCTACTAATTAATAAATTGGTATATTATTATAATTAAAAAGGAGTAAAAAAGAAGTTACATTCAAAGAATTGCATGCATTTTTTCGATAAAAATTTTGCATGTATCTTCTCCACATAGTATATCTATATATATATATATATAATACAAATTTGTTGACCAACAAAAAAAACAAATTGGAGAGCTCTCATGCACCAAACTTTCTGATTAAACTTCCCTCTCATGCATCGTCGTAATTTTTGTAGCCTCCTTCATGTTCCTTAACATTTTATCTTTGGGATTTATTTATTTAATTATTTGTCGTTAATTGCTCACTAATTCCTCGATCCAATTCGAAGAGATTTTTTATATTGTTTTCTCTTGATATAGTAAGAGCTTAAGATAACCTTGCTACATGAAAGAATCACTTGAATCGTTAATTCATTGCAAAAGAAAAAAATTAATAATGTCATATTTATTTGATATTTTATTAATCTCAACTACATATCTACGTTTTCTTGTCAACCGTTAAATTAAATAGATACGATCCATAAGTCAAATCGCGACCAATAACTCAAATCATATTATGTAGAGTTACGTATACGTGATTATTTCGAATCACACTTCGATAAGAATGCAAATATGGACATCTAATTACTTACAGTGTGTAATATTGCAAAGGAGTTAAATGTGAAAACTAACGAAGATAGCTAGACGTTTTCAATACATTCAAACTAAAAGGGACTATAATACCTTAAAATCCTGAAAAACTTGTCTACTCAAAACCTCAATACATAAATAGTTTCGTCGAGTGCACATACTTTTAAGTTTGTGTGCACATAGAATTTATTAAAAATAAAAAAATTAAACATTAGAATAATTTTAAGATTTACATGTAGAAAAATCATAATATAAAAATCAACAATAACTAAGTGGATGCTATAATTTTTCGTAGAGACAATTATATATCAAAGGATCGAGCTAATACTTTTACGAGTAAAGATACAACGCTTTATACACTTTGGAGTCATAAGGAAATTTCATGTAAACCAAAAGGTTGTTAGGCTAACAAATCCCAATTCTGAAATAATTCTTGGTGAGTCATCAATTTCAGAGAAAGTGGTCGACAATACAAAACTGTTTATAACTCTGTCTTATATATATTATATTGTTATAATTTTTCTTGATTATAAGTGCGAAGACTTTTTGGAAAACATTTTGTAAGAAGGTTTAGAGGAATGTCATACTGTTAAGTTAGGTTCGTGATTGAAAAAAGGAACCTAACTCTCATGCAATCCTTAAATCTCAAGTCTTTTGTTTTTCTGTGTCATAGACATGGCAAAACACCAACATGCATAATTAGGGTTTAGTGATAAATTGACTACGTAACATCTATGAAAGACATGTGTGAGATTGACGTATGTATAGTAATCTACTAAGTTTTAATATATGCTCTCGCCTTGTACCATTATTTATATCTTTAATGATTTTGTATGTTCTTTCCTTGAGCTTATCTTAATTTGTTTAATTTTATGTTACGTATGTAATTCCCGATAATTTCAAATCCAGATGTTTAATATGATATGTTAGTGTCCAACAAAATTTCACATTATGGGATTTGTTTGGTTTACCTGAATATATCCATGTATATAATTTTTTTTTACCTATTTAATTATCTATAAAGAATATCATTAGAAGGATTATTATGATAGTGGACAAGTACTTATCTTTTTGTAAGTACGATAGTTTTTCATTAATGCAATTTTTGAATCAAATTTCGATAGGGCATCAGAGATGGAGTGATTTTCTATTCAATATAAAATTATCAAGTTATAAAACCAATACTTTTAAGAAAATTAATAATATTAAAATTTTTTAATATTATGATCATGTATTTCATGTATAGAGGTGGTAATGGTCCATTTTTAACAAATAATTTTAAGAATTCTACAATAAAATCACATGAGTAATGGACTAAACTCTTCTAAATCTGGTGAGTTAGATGATTTCGAATAAATAAAAAATATAGAAAGTAAATTTTGGCTTAGAATCGGGCATCCAATTGTTGAAGGAAAAAAAAAGTAAGGGGATTGGATATATTAATAACAAAGTGGACGTGAGATATCTTAACTAATTGGAAGTTGGGTATCCTTTGTCACGTTTGGCAATCCAAGAGCCATATCTTTAGACTTTAGCTAAACGGAGAAAATTTGGATAATAAATGTTTAATTGCGTCGGACCAATACTTAATTTCGAGCTTTCTTGAATTTTAAGCAAAATGTTGAAACAATTTTGAGGCGACGGATGTTGAATGTCACTATGTCACGTCAATCCCTTTTTTCTCCATTTATAAAAATGAAGTTTACATCATAGCAACTCATTCCAAAAAAATAGATACAATACAAGTATAAATGATTATAGCAACATTTTAAAGAATATAAAATCTGATGAAGTTTTTCATTTTAATTTGGGTAAATGACCAATATCACCTTCGAAACTATCAAAAAGAGTTAGATGTACTCAGTTCTACGTATTGGGCTACGCGAAACCCATGTATAATCTTATGTACAAATTAGTCTTTTATCTTACGTAACAATTAAGTTAATGTAAATCTTATATATTGGCATTGCCTCCATCGATATTGAATAAGAAAGACTCTTTACATCTTTGTATTTTTGACATGGTATCAGAGCCAAACCTAAATAATTAGGTTAAGGTTTCGATTTCATATCTCTTCTTTCTTGTTTGACCTTAATAACTCGGCTCTCTCTCGGGTTATTACTTTCTGGTGCTCGTGTGTTTTGTGCTCTAGTCGTTGTTAATCATGACAAACGATTCTCCAGTGAAGGAAACCTCGCAAGACACTGCATCCTCTCGGTTTTTGCCTTCAAGGCGCCGCATTGATCCTTATGAAGTTATGATCTTTCTTCTGGTGATAATCCAGGAGCTATCATCTCTCAACCACAACTTCATGGCCCTAATTATAATGAGTGGGCACTAAACATCCGTTTGGCGTTGCGTGCTCGTAAGAAGTTTGGTTTCGTGGATGGCACGAGTCCAAAACCTCCAGACAACTCGGATGACCTCGAGGATTGGTGGGCTAATAATGCCATGGTTGTCTCATGGATCAAGTTGATTGTGGCGCCTGATCTAGCAAGTTCTTTGTCCCATCATGAAATAGCTCATGATCTCTTGACTCATATATAGAAACGATTTCCGGTGAAGAATGGACAGCGAGTACAACGTCTTAAAGTTGACCTAGCAAATTGTCATCAAAGGGGTATTTCTGTTGAAATTTTGGGAAGCTCCCAAAGCTTTGGACTTTGTTCGCTGATTTTCATGTGCTAAAACGGTTGAAGAAATAAATAAGGAGCGTGAGGAAGATAAATTGCATCAGTTCTTAATAGGTTTGGATGATTCTGTATTTGGCGCTGTGAAATCCTCACTTTTATCTCATAATCCACTTCATTCTATTGATGAAGCATATCAAATTGTTTCTCAGGATGAAGATGCACATCAGTTTTCTTGTCTGCTTGAGGATCATACTGATGCAGTTAGTTTCACTGTGCAAACCTCTAACAAGCCACACTCATCTACGGTTAAGGATCCTTCTTTAGTTTGTACAACGTGTGGAAGAAGTGGACATCTAGCTGCCAATTGTTTCCGTAAGATCAGTTATCCGCATTGGTGGGGAGATAGACCACGACCCACACTCTCTGACTTGAAACCATAGACAGCTCCTCGGCCTCCACGTCGTGTTGATTTTGTTCGTCTAAACCATGTTCTTGCTTCTCCGAGTTCTTCACATGCGTTTGCAGGTACGAGTACGATTACAGATGCTTATCGTATTGGCTTCACAGGGCTTACTGACCAACAGTGGAAAGTACTAGTTGGTATGCTCAATGACAAGAAATAGTCCTCTCATGATCATCTTTCTGGTATACTCTTATCTGAATCTTGGATAATCGATTCTGGAGCTTCTAATCATATGACAGGTTCGATTAATTTTCTATTTGATGTGTCTGAAATGGCACCGATGAGTATAAAATTGCCAGATGGTCATTTTACTCGTTCTACTAGGCAGAGAAAGGTTTATCTTGAAGCTCATTTACAGTTGGAAAATGTGTTCTTTGTCGACGGTTTAGATTGCCATTTGATATCTATGTCGCAGCTGGCTCGGGAAATCTATTGCTTATTTCAGTTGACTGACAAACTTTGTGTTTTCCAGGACCGCACCACATAGACGCTGATTGGAGCAGGAGAGCATATTAATGGATTATATTTCTTTAAGAGTGTTGCGGATGATGAGAAGTTGCATACAGCTAACGTATTTTCCACGGAAGGATGGCATCAACGGTTGGGCCATCTGGCTTCTAAAGCAATGGAGTTATTAGATTTGAATTTGAGTAGTTCTTTTGATTCTCGTAATTGTGATGTTTGTATACGTTCCAAACAAACACGGGATATTTTTCCTCTAAGTTCTAATAAGACTTCGGATATTTTTGAGATGGTTCATTATGACTTATGGGGTCCTTATCGTACTCTTGCTACTTGTGGCTCGAAATATTTTCTTACAATTGTTGATGACTTCTCAAGGTTTGTTTGGTTGTATCTACTCATTGACAAATCAGAAACCGCTGCAACTCTCAAGGATTTTAATGCATTAGTTGTACGACAATTTGATAAACAGATTAAGACTATTCGGAGCGACAATGGATCTGAGTTTCTTTGTCTTACATCTTTGTTTCGTGAAAAAGGTATTTATCATGAAACTTCATGTGTAGGCACACCTCAACAAAATGGTTGGGTCGAACGGAAACATCGATATATTTTGAATGTTGCTTGCTCTTTACGGTTTCAAGCTTATTTGCCGATTGAGTTTTGGGGATTTTGTGTTCTCACCGCTGGTTATCTTATAAATCGTACACCGACTTAGATTTTGAACGGAAAACACTGTTTGAATTACTTTATAATCGTGCTCCATTGTATGATCATTTGTGTACTTTTGGTTGGTTATGTTATGTTCATAATCAAAAGCATGGTGGTGATAAATTCGAATCTCACAGCAACAAGTGTGTCTTCTTGGGTTACCCTTACGGCAAGAAATGTTAGAGGGTTTATAATCTTGAAACTGGTTTGATCTCTATTTCTCGTGATGTGATATAATTTGAATCTGAATTTCCTTATGCTACATTATTAGATAATTTTGTCTATGACTCTTGGTCGCCATTGACAACGCAAAATCCTAGTGATGATGACGATCTCGAAGGATCACACGAGGTTCCTGCAGCCTTTGACGCTGTCCCACTATACTCGGATGTATCCAGCACTACTGTTGCACTTCCTTTGGTCCCTAATACAGCATATTTGGTACAAAATACTGCTATAAATTCTCCGATGGATAACACAATGACTTCTACTCCAAATTTCGATGCTGATTCTCGTACTATTAAACTTGATGATGTTCTTTATGATTTTGAGTCCATTATCTCGGCAATTGCAGGGTCTGAAACTGCTGCATCTTCGTCCACTACTACTGTTCAAGAAATTGAACAGCTTGGTAGGGGTCACCGCCAGAAAAAGATGCATGCGAAACTTCAGGATTACGTTACTAATACTACTCAGGTTGAGTCCGATGGTGATTTTACAAATTCTACTTGGTATCCTATTGAAGATTATGTTGATTGTTCTTCTTTTTCTTCACATCACCAAGCTTTTTTAGCTGCCATTACTATGGGTGTAATTCCAAAAACGTACTAACAAGCTATTGAATACGAACGTTGGTGTGATGCAGTTCGAGGAGAAATTGATGTGTTGGATGTGAATGGTACTTGGACTGTAGAAACTCTCCCTCCCGGTAAGAAAGCATTGGGGTGTAAGTGGGTGTTTACAATTAAATACAAGTTTGATAGTCCTATCGAACGTTACAGAGCAAGACTTGTCGTCCTTGGTAATACACAAACGGAGTGTATCGATTATACAGAGACTTTTGCTCTGGTATGTAAGGTCGTCACGGTACAATCCTTTCTTGAAGTTGTTGTGTCTCGTGATTGGGAAGTCCATCAGATGGATGTCCACAATGTGTTCTTACATGGAGATGTAGACGAAGAGGTTTATATTAAACCCCCTCTTGGTTTTCATACTGAAGATGCGACTCATGTGTGTCGTCTACACAAGAGTTTATATGGTCTTCGTCAAGCTCCTAGATGTTGGTATGCGAAACTTACTTCAACTCTCCTTGACTACGATTTTCAGCAAAATTACACTGATTATTCATTATTCACTTACGAAAAAGATGAGGTTTATTTGAACATTCTTGTCTACGTTGATGATCTCATCATTACTAGAAGTACGGCTGCTGTTATAATCGACTTTAAGCCTATTTGAGTAGCTGTTTTCGTATGAAAGAACTTAGCATTCTCAAATACTTTCTTGGTATCGAAGTCGCTCGCTCACCATCGGGTATGTATCTCTCTCAACACAAGTATACTTTTGACATCATCTCTGAAATCGGGTTACTTAGCTCCAAACCTGTGACACATCCTCTAGAGCAAAATCATGATTTAGCTCTTGCGGCTGATCCTTTATATGATAATCCATCTCGGTATCGTCGTCTCGTTGGCCACTTAATATATCTTGGCGTTACAAGACCGGAGCTCTCCTATGCTATACATATTCTATCACAGTTCATGAAAGCACCTAAGGTTGAACATTATAATGCTGCTACTAGTGTGGTTCATTTTCTCAAATTGAATCCCGGTCAAGGAATTTTATTACGTCCTGATCAACATTTACAACTCAATGCATGGTGTGATGCGGAGTGGGCTGCTTGCCCTATGTCTCGACGATCTCTTACTGGATGGTTTATTACATTAGGGGGCTCACCTATCTCTTGGAAGACTCGGAAACAACGAGTAGTTTCACGATCGTCCGCTGAGGTGGAGTACCGAGCTATGGCAGATACAGTATGTGAAATTCTTTGGATACGTCAACTCCTTTTACTGGACGTGGACTGCACCTTTTCGGTCACTCTCCATTGTGATAGTATGTCCGCTATTTATCTAAGTGCTAATCCGGTGTTCCATGAAAGAACAAAGCATGTGGAATCTGATTGTCATTTCATACGGGATGAAATCGTTAATGGTGTCATCACAACACAACATGTTTCTACAACCGACCAATTAGCAGATATCTTCACTAAAGCTTTAGGCAGAAAGGAGTTCGATGGTTTTATTCGCAAGTTGGGTGTTTGTGATCTGTACACTCCAACTTGAGGGGCCGGGGGTATTGGGCTAGGTGGAGCCCATGTATAATCTTATGTACAAATTAATCTTTTATCTTACGTAACAATTAGGTTAATGTAAATCTTATATATTGGCATTGCCTCCATCGATATTGAATAAGAACGACTCTTTCCATCTTTGTATTTTTGACACTTTGCCTCGACAAATTTGGCCGTGTGAGAAATTTAACAATCTAATTCCCCCTCTAAAATAACTCGAATGGATTTCTCCCCAGGTTGATTTGAGTTGGTTAAATCGATTTAACTAATATTGGATCGGTGTCTCGTGAGCGTATACCATACTAAAACCCAGTTCGTTTACTCTTTAAGTGAACATTGAAACATATATGTAAATTATAGAGTAAACGAACTGGGTTTTGGTATACTATACGCTCACGAGACACCAATCCAATATCGGTTAAATCAATTTAACCAACTCAAATCAATCGGGGAGAAATTATTTTGGAGGAGGAATTAGATTGTTAAACTTCTCACATGGTCAAATTTGTCGAGGCAAAGAACTAAGTACATCTAACTTTTTTTGATAGTTTCGAGGGGATCTGGATCATTTACCCTTTTATTTTCTTTTGGTGAAAGTTAGCCAAATAAATTATATTCAAACAATGATAGAAGAATCTGATTGAATTTCATGGAAAATATTGTATCCCGCCAAATAACTGATTTTTTTTCTAAAAACATCTGAAATAATAAATTAACACTTAAAATTTTAAAATTAATATTTTCTAAAAATTAAATTATCATTACTTCTTAAATAATATATATATATATATATATATTAATAAAATTTATTACACAATTATTGCTTGATTTATTTTTGGATCATTTGCATACATGTTCAATTCCTGAAAGATTAAAATTTTGTATGTAATACGGCTATAGACATTAGTGTGTATGCCAAATTTTCTCCTGCCACTTTAAATTTGTAAATACACTAGATAGTGCATTGAAATATGAAATTTGATATCTATATGACGTAATAAGTGAAGTCATAATTTACTAAATTATCTTTATTATATATATCATGTTTATAATTGTTAATTTATGATATTGTTGGGACAATATTTTAGATAGAAAATTTTAAAAAAAATATTAACTTATTAGTTTATTAAAAAAATTATATTTTAAATTAGGTTAACTTGAAACCAAAATTTTTTATTAACTTATAGCGTGTATTAATATTTTTTTATATTAAACATTTTATTAATTGATCTATTATTAATTTAAAGAGGTTATATTGTAGGGTTCCAAGGGAAGACTTAAAACTTGTTAAGTCATGTATCATGAGACAAATGTAGTCTCAATTCAATAATAAAATTCATGTATGAATAAAACGTTAGTCATTTTGCACTGCAACATATGTGTACAGAATGAAGTTTGAGTAATATACTTCTGTTACTGGTTGCAGTAATGTGTATGTTGATACAAGTATAAAAACATTAACTACGCTTCAATTTTAGAAACAAGTGGGTGGCGGAATGTTGAAATTGTTTCTTAAATTGGGTTTTGGACTTAAACGAAAAGGCCCAGATACTTGTTATAAATTCAATAAAGAATTTTTTTTTTTTTTATATAGAAAGAGGACTGAATCAAGTTCGCATGAAAGGGGAGAATATACGTAGAAGATTACAAAAACTAGGGAGAGTATACAATCGAGAGAGAGAAATGATTTCATTAATTACATGATGAAATTATCGATCGAGCTCAACAAATCGTTTTCTCAGTCTTCTTTCTTCATTTTCTGCTATTCTTTTTTAAGAGATTCAAACTCAACTTTGAAGATGTCTTCTCTATGGAATACAGAGTAAGTAATGTCTGTGGAATGAAAAGGCAAGTGCTGTTTATGGAATGAGGAGCCAAGTGATGTCTGCCAAGTGTTGTCTACGGAATGAAGAAGCTGAGTCAAAAACAAGTTGATGTGGACACAAGATGTTGAAGTGTATAAATTATTGGAATGAAGAAGTTGAGTCAAGAACAAGCTGATATGGACACAAGATGCTGAGGTAAACAAGTTATTGGAATGAAGAAGCTGAGTCAAGAGTAAGCTGACATGGACACAAGATGCTGAGGTGTACAAGTTATTTGCTAATACTAAATTACCATTTTCAAAGATATGTGAACTTTCCATAAGAAACAAAAAGTTGACAAATACTGCAGGATCAGTAGAGATTCTAGGTCTAGACTTCAATGATATAAATAAGGTGCAGAAGGCTAGAGAGCCATCTAATCTTATTGAGCATTATCGAGAGAGCGTTGTATTTTTGAGAGAAAAACTCTTAGCGACGTGTGAGGTTTTTGTAAGGTTGTGTTTAGCTTTAGGTTGGTTGTTCAAATCCAACAAAGTGAGACTTTTGTCAGAAAAGTTCATTTGAATCAAGCTAGAAGAAAAACATTTGATTGGCGTTTTTCCGATCAAAATTGTTGTGTTATAATCCATGCAATTAAAATAATCAGGTGTGATCCTATGGAAAGTATGGAATACAAACAGGAGCTCGTGGCGGTCAGAGAACCTTTGATGCTTGATTCGTACAACTACGGACATTGGAAGGTGCACATGAAACAAATCATCAAATGAATTGATGAGGAAGCTTGGGATGCTGTGGAAGATGGACGGACGCCACCAACTGTGAAGAATGGTGATGAATTTGTTCCCAAACCAAGGAAGAGCTGGACAGCCGAGGAGAAGACAGACTCAAAATACAACTCCAAGGCGCTGTCTGCAATCTTCAACACTCTGTCAGCAATCTTCAACACTTTGTCGCCAACCAATTCAAGCGGGTGCAGGGATGTACAATAACCAAGGAAGCATGAGATATACTATAGGTTTCGTTTGAAGGAACATCAAGCGTGAAACGGACAAGAATTGACATGCTAGCTACAAGGTTTGAATTTCTCTATATGGAAGAACATGAATCTGTACATGCTTATAGTAAACTTAGTGCCCTGTCTCATGAAGCCTTGGTCTTGGGAAAAACTTACAAGGATAAGAAATTGGTGAAAAAGTTCTTCCGCTGTCTGCCTGCCAAATTTGATGGACATCGGTCTGCTCTCAATGTGACATAGAACTCTGATAAAATGAGTTTCGATCAAATTGTTGGTATGATGCAGGCTTATGAGATAGCTCTGGTTGCAGAAGAAAATGGTATAGAACCTCATCACGAAAAGGAATAGCTCTGGTTGCAGAAGAAAAACCCAAACCACAACTGGATAATCTCGAAGACAAGATAGGATTGATTGTTATAAAATATCTCAGGAAGCTGGAAAGAGGACTGAAGAGAGACAACCATATGGGTTCTAGACGAATACCATAAAAGGATCAATAGAAGATAGACAAACAATTTCTGGAATGCCAAGGTTATGGTCACTTTAAGGCAGATTATCCTAGAGCCAAGAGGAAAATGACATTCAGATGCTATGAGTGTTAGGGTTATGGACACACAAAGACAGAGTGCGTTGGAAACACAAAAAAATGATAAACCACACCTGTGAGCTGGAGCAAAAGTGACACTGTTGAAGATAAGAACGACGGTCTGAATGGGTACATGGCTAACTTTGGTTTGTTGGAAGCTAGGGATAACAAACAAGTGTTGGTTGACCAGAGTTCTGTGATTAACTTGTGTGAGGGTTTAGAACCATATCACGAGTATGGGGATGAGGATGACTAGGACTTTGATGATGATTTGGGGCTATAACTGGTGGATGAACTGCGTATTATGGTAAGAAAACTTGTTCAAGTGAAGGAAGAAAATGAACGACTAGTTGTTCTAAACAAGTTTCTGTCTAAAAAAAACAATGAGATTGAACATAGAATTGGAGTCTGAAAAGGCTAAAACCTTGGACCTTGAGAGCGAACTCACAAAGCAACTAAGGAATATCAAGATGATATCCAAAGAACTAAAGACCTTGACAAGATTCTGCAGTCCGGATGCACAGACAAAGGAAACTGGGGTTTAGAATATTGGGAGGAAAAAACACAACTCAGAACACTGTGTTTGTCAAAGGAATGGAAACTGGTTCCACATCTAAGTCAGTAAACCGAGAAGGAGACAAGACTCGTTTTACACCACATATCTCTGAGTGTCTTGGACAACATCGTTTAGAACAACTAGTTGCTTTGGAGATAACTGCCTAAAGGTTGGTACTGCGGAAGATATGGGCACGTGAAATCTCAATGCCACAAGTACCAAAATAGGCTTCATAGAATTCCGAGACAATGAATGTACTACATGGATCATCATAATAATAACAGGGTATGGGTTCGAAAATTAGACTTGTACTGTCAGGTTGCTTTCATAATAAAACAGAACGTTGGTATTTTGATAGTGGATGCTCAAGACATATGACAGGAAAAGAAGGAAATCTTAGCAATTTTGAGAGCAACTTTGGGGAAAAGTAACGTTTAGAGGAGGAACAAAAGATTAAATTAAGGGAAAAGGAATCACGGGAGGACATAAACAACCAAGTCCAGTGATTAGAATTAGTCAACTGTGTGATCTTGATCTTGAGATCAAATTCACAAAAGTTGGATATAGAGCTTTTAATTCACAAGGAGTTGTCGTTCTTGAAGGGATAAGATCTGGTAATGCCTGCTATATGTGGACTCTTGAGAACAAGTGTCTGAGTACTGTGAAAAACAATGAAGTAGAACTTTGGCATCAACGATTGGGGCACATGAACTATTGGGAGATGGTGAATTTCGCGAATGAAGAAGTTGTACGAGGCTTGCCTAAGCTTCAAAGTAAGCAAGAACTTTTTTGTGGCCCTTGCAGCATGGGAAAGCAAGTCAAAATACAACATCGTTTTGTCCCCGATGTGAAATCAACTTCGCCACTAGATTTTTTCCACATGGACTTGATGGGTCAATTTCAAGTAGCAAGCATGGGTGGTAAGAATTACATTATAGTAATGGTTTTTGATTTTTTACGGTATACATGGGTCAGATTCTTGAAAGAAAAGAATGAGACTCTCGAAAGCTTCAAAATACTAGCTTTACAACTAAAGAATGAGTGTAATGGAATCAAGGCGATACGAAGTGATCATGATGGTGAATTTCAGAATGTTGTTTTTGATCATTTATGTGGAAATCAAGGTATTGCCCATACTTACTCAAGTCCTCGTACACCCCAACAGAACGGTGTAGTGGAAACAAAAAACAGAACACTGCAGGAGATGACCAGAGCCATGCTACATGGAAAAAGAGTGGCCAAACACTTTTGGGTAGAGGCTGTTAGCATTGCGTGTTACACCGTCAATAGAGTGTATGTTCGAAAAGGCACAAACAAGACTCTGTATGAGCTTTGGAAAGGAAAACCACCAATCGTCAGCTATTTTCACGTCTTTGGTTGTGTATGCTACATTCTTAATGATAAGGATCAACTTGGTAAGTTTGATTCAAGAAGTGACACCGATATGTTTCTTGGGTATTCGGGAACAAGCACATCATTTCGTGTATACAACAAACGCACACTAATGGTACATGAAACTGTGAATGTGGTATTTGATTACTTATCCTCTCCATTGGTAGAAATCTTTCCCATAGCTTCTAATGAACAAAAACTATAGACACCTATCTCAGATTCGGAACCACAAATTATTAACAAGCCACAGAGACAGATGCAAGTTCATAAAAATCACTCATAGTCAGATGTTATTGGAAACATCCACAGTGGTAGAATTACAAGGAATAAGCAGATTGATTTCACGCACCTCGTTGGGAGAAGAAAATATACAGAGCTTATTTAATTCTCTTATTTTGTTTCAGCCATGGAGCCCAAAACGCATAAAGAAGCTCTCCTTGATGAATTTTGGATTGAATCAATGCAAGAAGAGATAGGAAATTTTAGAAGGTTGAATGTGTGGGAGTTGTTGCCACGATCGAAAGTTGTGAACTTGTGCATACCAAGTGGATTTTTGATGCAGCAGCATCGTGACTTGCACGAGAAGATTGCTCTTTTCCTTTTTCTTTTAGTTTGTTATTTTTCCTTTTTAAGTTTTGAGACTATTTTCATTATTTTAGTTTGTTAGTCTTTACCATTTTTATTGTTTCATAATCCTTAAGGATTATAACTCAATAAAAGCCAAGCATTAGACTAAGGTGAAGACAATTGTTTTTTAAAAGTTATTAATAAGAAAACAGTGTTTTCAGAGTTCCTTGCTGTTGGAGTTTCGATTAATTCTTAAAACAAGAAGCGGTTCCTTGTTGTCCTACTGTGTAAGAGACCAAGTTAAGCTGAGACTAGGGTTTAGGCTGCACCAGTTGGTATCAGAGCTTTGCTATGATGGTTCGAACGCTTCATCCATGACGTAATCAACAACCAGCTTTCACCGAAGAAGACGCAGCTTCGCTTCATCAATCTATCCTTAACCTGCAACTCCAAGTCCAAACTCTCACCACCAATATGCAACAACTACATGTCGTTCCTCAAGTCAGGGATTACAGTAGTGAATCTCCAGGCTTGGTTCATCAAAGAAATTTGTTCGCTAATCCTCACTCTCGCGTTGAAAAATCATTATGATAATAGATGGGAATCGATTTTCAAATTGGATATTCTGGAATTTCACGACACTTCAACCGCGGAGGAACTGCTTGATTGGCTTGTAAATTAGAAGAAATTCTTGAGTTTAAGCGTGTTCCTTTAGATCGATGTGCTACTTTAATTGCATCACGTTTCTGGGTTAGGGCAGCAGCATGGTGGAAACAATTGAAAACTTCTCGAGCTCGCGAAGGGAAATAAAAAATCGTGGATTGGAACAAGCTTCAAAGCAAGTTGAAAAAGAACTTCTTACCTTTCAATTATGATCATATAATGTTTTAAAAACTTCAAAATTTGCGACAAGGCACTCGATCTGTTGAAGAATATGCCACCAAATTTTTCTTGTTTATCAATCATATTGATTTAAATGATACGGACTCTCAATTGATCCAATGTTTCATCGGAGGACTGAGGCAACAAATCCAACACACCGTCAATCTTTTAAATCCAACATCTTTGGAATAAGCTCACCGTCAAGCTCTCACAATTGAACTACAAACAAAAGGAAATTTTTTTGGTTAGAGCTCTTCTCAGTCTTCATGACCTCCACTAGTCTGAGATCAACTAGAAAGCATATCCGCCAATACTGAAATGGCGATTGTTCCTGTCGACACAACACGAGCTCCTCGCTCCAATAACGTCTGTTGTTTCTCTTGCAATGAGTTGGGTCATCGACAATCTGCTTGTCCTACACGTTTGCCGAGGATTACTTCTCGAAGATACTGGTTGTGACAACAAAAATTTGGAGGGTGATGAAAACGCTATCGTTGAAGAACTTGTTGCAGATACAGGGACGAATTTGATGCTACGCCGCTTATGTTTTACACCACGGGCTACAAGTACGCATCCCCAGTGTCACAATCTTTTTCACTCATGTTGTACAATTGGAGGCAAAATATATACTCTAGTTATTGATTCAGGGAGTTGTGAGATTGTATAATTGGAAGCAAAGTATGTACTCTAGTTATTGATTCAGGGAGTTACGAGAATGTTATTGCACAAGAAGCAGTGCAAAAGTTGGCTTAAAAGATGAACCACATCCTTCACTGTACAAATCGTAGTGGCTTCAAACTAATTCAGAGGTATCTATCTCATAGCGGGCTGTTGTCTCTTTTTCAATTGGTGATGCTTACAAAGATGAGCTTTACTGTGATGTGGCTCCTATGGACGTTTGCCATCTTTTATTAGGACGTCCTTGGGAATTTGATCGAAAGGTAATCCATGATGGATTTCTTAACACCTACAGCTTTCACTTCAACAATAGGAATTTTGTGTTAAAGCCATCTCCACCAAAAACAGAGGCTTCACCACCATCAACTCTGTTTTTACAACGTTCTTCTTTTGTACAAGCAATGAAAGAATCGGGACTGGTTTTAATCTTAGCTGATAATTCTCCTACTCCAAGTGTTTCTTCAACCGTTCCT
Source organism: Lepidium africanum (assembly GCA_900406405.1). NCBI lineage: Eukaryota > Viridiplantae > Streptophyta > Magnoliopsida > Brassicales > Brassicaceae > Lepidium > Lepidium africanum. Next base: position 75,777 of record OVAX01000211.1, read on the forward strand.
CCAACATTCCAATCTTTGGTTAAAGAGTTCTCAGATGTGTTTCCTGATGATCTTCCCGACGGACTACCTCCCCTCAGTGATATTCAACATTGAATTGATTTAGTCCCAGATGCTACCCTTCTGAATCGTCCGCACTACCGCATGAGTCTAACCAAACATGAGGAGCTACGTCGGCAAGTTGAGGATCTTGTCCAGAAAGGCATTTTGCGCAAGAGCTTAAGTCCTTGTGTTGTACCAGCTTTGTTGATACCAAAGAAAGATGGCACTTGGCAAATATGCGTTGATAGTCGTGCTATCAGTAAGATCACTTTCCGTTATAGCTTTCCGATTCCACATCTTGACGATTTACTTGATCAAATAGGTTTATCAACTATATTTTTGAAACTTGATTTAAACAGTGGTTATTATCAAATTTGTATTCGTCTCGGAGATGAATGGAAAATAGCTTTTAAGACTCGCGAGGGATTATTTGAATGGTTAATCATGCCGTTTGGTCTTTCAAATGCTCCCAGTATGTTTATGCGTGTTATGAACCAAGCCTTACGACCGTTTATTGGGAAGTTTGTTGTGTCTTATTTTGATGATATTCTTGTCTTTAGCTCTTCTTTATCGGATCATCTTGCTCACTTGCATGAGGTTTTAATGGTGTTACGGCGTGATGTTTTCTTTGGGTCTTCTGAAGTCTGTTTTCTAGGCTATGTTGTCTCCTTTCGCGGTTTGGTTGTTGACTCAGACAAAATTTCTGCCATTCAGACTTGGCCTGTTCCGAAGACATTGTCCAAAACCCGAAGCTTTCATGGCCTAGCATCTTTTTATCGTCGATTTGTTCCGTAATTTAGCTCACTCATGGCTCCCGTCACGAACTATATTAAATCATCTCTGTTTGCATGGACACCAGCCCATACACTAGCTTTTGAAACCATTAAACAAAAGCTCAGTAATGCACCCATTCTGGCCTTACTAGAATTTTCACTTATAGTACATATGACATCGAATTCTGTGCTATCATTCAAGCTATTAAGCATTGGAGGCATTACTTATTCCACAAGGAGTTTTTCTTATACACTGATCATGATGCTCTTAAACATTTAGGCAATCAAGATAAGGTATCTGCTCGTCATGCGTCCTAGATTTCTTACCTTCAACAGTTTACCTTTGTTATCAGCATACATCGGGGAGTTCGAATCATGTGGCTGATGCTTTGAGTCGTCGCCATTCCCTCTTATCGGTTCTTAATATCTCTGTGCTTGGCTTTTCTTCCTTCGCTGATCTTTACGCTACGGATCCCTATTTCGGTAAATACTTTGCTGCAATTACTGTTGTTGATGGTTTTCTCTTCCGCGGTACTCAATTGTGTGTACCCGATTGTAGCCTTTGATATCAACTCATCTCCAAACTTCATTCAGAAGGACATCTTGGTCGTGATCGGACATTGCACCTTGTATCCTCCTCTTATTTTTGGCCTACATTACGTCGCGATATTGGGAGATTTGTTGAACGTTGTGTGGTTTGTCAAAAGTCTAAGGGCCATGCTTCTAATGCTGGTTTATACATCCCTTCACCGATTCCAACACAACCATGGACCGACATAAGTATGGATTTTGTTCTTGGCTTACCACATACTCAACTAGGTTTTAATTCCAGTTTTGTAGTTGTTGATCGCTTCTAAAAAATGGTACACTTTATTCCTTGTAAGAAGACTACAGATGCAGTTCAAGTCGCACTACTATTCTTTCATGAGACTACCATCTTCATGGTCTTCCCACTTCCATTGTCTCCGATAGAGATTCTCGTTTCCTTGGCCACTTTTGGCGCTCTCTTGGGAAGATGCTACACACCAGTCTTGATATGAGTTCGGCCTATCACCCTCAGTCAGATGGGTAAATAGAAGTCGTGAATCGTTCCCTTGGTAATTTACTTTGTTGTTTGGTTGGAGATTCTATTAAGACTTGGGATTCAAAGTTGCCTCAATCAGAATTTACTCATAATCATGCACTTAATCGAAGCACGGGATTCAGTCCTTTCCAGGTGATATATGGCATTTCTCCTCCTTTGTTGATAACATTACTTCCATTCATGACCAAGCTACACGCAACCTGTTGGAATCATCGAACAAATACAAAGCATTTGCGGATACTCATCGTCGCCATGTTGTGTTCAACGTTGGTGATTTAGTATGGGTTGTTCTTACAAAGGACATAATGCCATCTCACGTTTACAACAATTTGAAAGCAAAAAAAGATTGGCCCTTTGAAGGTTCTTGCAAAAATTAACGATAATGCTTACAAGCTTGAACTCCCATACAATGTGAATACTTCCGATGTCTCAATGTCCGCTACCTCTCTCCTTTCCATTCAAGTGATCATGTTCCTCATTTGAGGGCGAATCCTTCTCACATGGGGGACCTGATGCAGTAGCATCGTGACTTGCACGAGAAGATTGCTCTTTTCCTTTTCTTTTAGTTTGTTATTTTTCCTTTTTAAGTTTTGAGACTATTTCCATTATTTTAGTTTGTTAGTCTTTACCATTTTTATTGTTTCCTAATCCTTAGCGATTATAACTCTATAAAAGCCAAGCATTAGGCTAAGGTGAAGACAATTGTTTTTTGAAAGTTATTAATAAGAAAACGGTGTTTCTGAGTTCTGATTCTAAGAGTTTCTTAAAACAAGAAGCAGTTCCTTGTTGTCTTGCTGTGTAAGACACCAAGTTGAGCTGAGACTAGGGTTTAGGCTGCGCCAATTTTCAAGAACAAGATAGATGAAAATGGCAATGTAGTGTTCAACAAAGCTTGTCTGGTTGCACAATGGTATTCACAAGGGGAGGGTGTTGATTTTGATGAAACATTTGCTCATGTGGCAAGACTAAAAATAATCAAGTTTTTGTTGGGAATGGCATGCAAACATCAATTCAAACTATACTAAATGAATGTTAAAAGTGCGTTCTTAAATGGATGGCTACAAGAAGAGGTATATATAAAACATCCAAAAGGATTTGAAGATCCAGAACATTCCGAGTATGTGTACAAACTCCACAAAGATCTGTATGGTCTAAAACATGCTCTAAGGGCATGGTATGAACGGCTGACAACCTTTTTGACATACAACAGCAATTATCGTGGAAGTGTGGACAAAACCCTATTTATTAAGGAATCCGAGTCAAACTTCATGGTGGTGCAGATATATGTGGACGACATTGTGTTTGGTTCTACAAGTCAGAGTATGGTTGACAATTTTGTCAAGGTGATGACTCAAGAGTTTGAGATGAGTATGTGTGGAGAACTAAACTACTTTCTGGGCCTTCAAGTAAAACAGACAAATGATGGGATCTTTGTTACTCAAAGCACTTATACCAATAATCTGGTGGAACGTTTCAGTTTAGCTTCAAGCAAGGAATCTTGAACTCCTATGGCTACCACAGAGAAACTAGCAAAAAAATGAGACAGGAGAATCAATTGATGAAAAACTCTACATGAGTATGATTGGAAGTCTTTTATATCTCATAGCAAGTTGTCCAAACTTATGTTATGCAGTTAGAATTTGTGCAAGATATCAAGCAAAACCAAAGATATCGCATTTGTTGGCTGTTAAGCGAGTTATCAAGTATGCCAAAGGCACAATGAATTTAGGTATCTACTTTACCAAGGAACACAACCAGTAGCCTGGTTGGTTACCGTCACGCTGATTGGGCAGGTTCATTAGATGACAGACGAAGCACGAGTGGAAGATGCTTCTTCATGGGAAACAACATGATCTCATGGTTGAGTAAGAAGCAAAATAGTGTATCTTTTTCACAGCTGAAGCGGAATACATTACTCTGGGTGTTTGTTTCACACAACTATTGTGGATGAAGCAGATGGCTACATACTATGGTACCCTTTTTGAACCTTTGCTTATACATTGTGATAATAAGAGTGTCATAAACATTGCAAAGAACCCTATCTTGCATTCTCGAACTAAGCACATCATGATTAGACATTATTTCATTCGTGAACTTGTTGAGGAGAAACTAGTCATTATCGATCATGTGAACACTGAATTTTAATTAGCTGATATATTCACAAAACCTCTGGATTTTAGTCGTTCCATTTGCATTAAGAACTGCTATTGGTGTTTATGAAATCTAATTGTCACAGTCGAGTGTGTAAAGTGTGGACAGGTACATGCCTTAGATGTTGTTAAGCAGCATACTTCAAACGAGTTAATGGTATATATTTGGTTCTGCACACTGTGGAAAACAGCTGTCTGTCATGCCGTTCTGTGTAATAGGAGGTGAAAAAGCTGAGGAGAGCAACTGTATCAGCTGATTGAGAAGTCAAGTGATATCTCTAATACAACATTGTGTCGTAACATGGCACAGTGACTTGTGAGACAAACACTGAATTGAGAAATCAAGTGATATTCATGTTTTGTCTACTGAAAAATGAGCATAAGCACAAGGATAAGCAATGATTAGTTCTCTATGTGTGCTTCAGGATGTGTGTACCCTATAAGAAGAAAAAAGGAAAAAAAAAGGAGTTGTTCTGGGTACACACATCTTGCTGTCTCTTAAAAGGAATTCCAACTGCCTGCTCTACAGTGACATGAACACAATGCTACAAAATACACAGGATTTAGGTTACCTGGTAAAAGACTAGCCACATGAGCTAACCGTTTGTATGGTGTAAACTTGTGACACTAGTTGTGTGATGATCTCCTCTATAAGTCTTGTTTCTATCTGCTTGTTGCCCAGCTCGCTGTGAGGATTTCCACATGTTTATATTTCATGTTGTTAAGCTAAAAGTTAAATTTCTGTATTAATTTGGTATGTGTTCACATGTTTTGATATTGGCTTGGGTCACTCACATTTTTCTGAATGTTTGAGTCGTTTAATCCTTTGTGTGAGCTACACAAGTGTGTGCAATATATCTTCGTTCATTTGGCTTGTCTTATCGCAAACAGATTATAGTAAAGGCTCATTCCCTTAGGTCAAATTCAAGTTATGGTATGGGTTCAAACATCCTCAAAGTCTGGTAAAAGCTCACTAACAGTTTACTTCCTTTAAACAAAACAGAAGAAGCTTACCGGTTAAAGACTTTTAACTTTTTGTATGTAGAGTTTAAAATTAATTATTTTTTCATCTTGTTAAGCTTTTTTTAATAGAATCTTAAAAATAGCTTTAAACCTTTTTAAAAGTCATACACTGTATTTTGGATTCTATTGAGCAAAATCTTTGCAGTATAAATCATAAAGTAAAGTGTAATGTCACTATTCAAACCAATAAAACCCATAAATGTTTCATATATCTTCAATATACCTACATAAGTTTTTCTGTTAAAAACAAAACCGGTCCTTCAAATCATGTTGTTACGATCATGAATCTCTCTAGTCCTCTCTTCATGATCATGTTCCTATTTGTGGTATTTATTAATCATTAAATTTAAAATCTTTTGTAAAATAAGTTATTGATGTTCATATACTCTTACAAAAACATACACCATGTGGTAAATAATCATCCGAAAATATTACTTATCTTCAATAAATTTTCACTATATGTGGAGATAATTGTACTAAATGTTGGCAAATGCAAATGATTCTAACTTGTTAGTATAAATCATTTGCATTTGCTAACATTTCATGAACAAGCTAAAGAAAAGTTAGAACACATTTACATAAATGTTATTGTGATACTATATACTCAATCAAATTAGTATAAAAACACACAAATTTTATAAAATTGATCATTTGAATTAGTATAAAATCGATGGCATAATAATTTGATTGAGTATATAGTATCACAATAACATTTACGTACAGTTTATCTAACCAAGAAAAAACATTTACAGTTTTGTTATATTGTTAAACAATTATATAGATATTTTTTTGTCAAAATTACATTATAAAAATAAGTCCTTTGAGGATATCTTACAAAGCAACAATATTTACAGGATTTGTTGCTTTTGATACAAGAAAAACTTGTAAAAAAACTATATAAATTTGCACATTTATGTAAACGGCTCTTAGAAGAACTCTGATATGCTTTCAGGAATAGGATGTAATTCATTCCCGGATTCTCCACACGGAGATTGTACGGCGTCTCGAGGAGTAAGAAGAAGCCTTTCTGCACTTCACTGTGAGTGTCTACTAAGTTTATGACAAACAGAGGTAGAGATGGCGATGTATTGTGCATATGTTCTGAAGATCATTTCTAATCCTACGGATTAGCCAGTGTTCAAATCCTACTAGGAGGATTTCGTGAGTCTAAGTTGTCATTTTAGAGCTTTCTCCCTTCATGTTATTCCTTGTATCTTGAACTATAAAGTTGGTGCTTCGCCCGTAATGTTAGAGAAACAACTAAAAGTTCAAGTTTTGTAAACAATTCTTTATAATTAAAATTACAGAGTTAACAAAAAAAAAACTATATAAATTTGTTGAAAATTGATCCTCCATAGTTCATTTGTAAAACTATTTTAGAACAGTAGGGAATAATAAATCTCTAAATTGAAGAGAGGAAAATATTACAAGACTCATGAAAAATGATTACGGTATGACTTAGAGATTTTTAGAGATATAAAAAAATAAGATTGTTAAAAGAGTATTTTAAAATAATCTAGTTATTACCGAGTTTTTTTCAGTTTGGTGGCTAAGATGATCAATCTAATGATTTTGGTACCAAAGATTCGAGTTTTCCTTACTACAGTTGATAAATTATACGAGCATTTTATTTGATGGACTGCACTATATCAATGCAATTGTTGAAAAAAAATTCCTAATACACATAGAAGTGTTTGGTAGCATTACATGAACTCACATAAATATTTCTAAATTTGACCACAACACAAAAGTCTCGCATTAATCTCCTTTTTTTGTCGAGGACAGGTGGCCCAGTGGTGTACTTACTTTACAAATCTTCAAAGCACCAGGGATCGAACCCCCTACATGCAATAGTAAGAAGGGATTTAAAAGCCACTAGATTAATTGACAAAAAAAAACTTCTTTTTAATATGAAACCTTTTCTAAAACTTTTATTGTCAAAGGGATTGCATTTGAAATACGCAAAGTAATTACATGGACTTGGGCTACAAGGGCCTTTTTGCTAAAAATTTGGCTTTGGAATTCGTCAATATATCATGTCACATATCATCCAAGTGTTATGTCACTCAATATAAGTCACTCTATGTTCTATTATGTACTAGCATTGGGCATAATGGGAAACAGAACCGGAAATCAAGAGTAAGGGTTAGGAATGGTTAGTTCAGGATTTAGATTTACTTCCCAAACATTTCTCGCGTTATAACAAGACGCGAATTCCGAGAATCAGGAATAGTACGAGAATTTTGAGACTCAAATTTACTTCCTGAACTATTCCCAAAGTTCTACTAAATCAAGAAATTGTGGTACACGTATGGAAAATAGTTTGGGAAATATGAGTAATTAAAAACTTAAGAGTATTATTATAAATTATATAATCAATATAACAAATTTAATAATGTATAAAAGATATATCAATGTTCAATACACAAAAAAATACAAATTTACAGTGTTAGAATTTGTACTTAAATGACCAACATTACCACTTATACCAAAAATACTAGTGTATTCATATTGAATGATTTGTATTCATTTGTAAAGTTAGTGAAAATTTAAGTCAAATATTTTTATAGGTTTGATCTTAATTATTTGAGATATATCTAATATTTGAAGCTAATATATTTTAATGTTTTGTTCACGTAAACAAATATCCAATGGGAATTTGGGTCTCGAACCCATTCATGACTCTTTCTCTTACCTGTTTAGATATTATTTTTGGACCTGAACGGAAAAATAGAATATTCTAATCCTGAAAAGGTTGGAAATTACGTGATGGAAACAGGACAAAACGGAATGGAAATTCTGATATGCCCAGAGCTATTATGTACTATATCAGTATTTTAGTAGTTAACTAACAACATGTATATTTCAGCATCGTTTAGTAGTTTATGAAGTGATTTCAAACTTAACAATAACTTGTGACTTGTGAGGTTAAATGGATAATATGTAGTATATAAAATCCAAAACAAATAAATTGATGGTAGAATGAGCAATTTTCCCACCAAATATGCACCCTCTTAAAAACGACACTAGATCCACGCATGTTTATAATATTACCATAGTAAATAAATTCCTTATTTTAAAACTTAAAATTAATATATAGAAGAATATTAAATAAAATATCTTTGACTATAATCAAATGTTAGACTTTTTGCTATCTGATATGGTATATTTATAATTTTTATCAAAAATATTCAATATAATTTGAGTATAAAGGGAGATAACCATCATGTTTCTCTGGAAAAAAAAAGCAAAAAAAAAACCAGAAAATTAGCTTCAAAAGATAAAAACCTAAAAAGACAACAATGTCAGCACAAAGACTTCATCTTGGTGCTTTACTATTGGTATTTTGTCTCATTTTTACTCAATCAACTGGTATATTATCTTTCTCTCTTTCATCATATATAAACATACAGAATGCTAAACCATTTTGGGCTAAAAATTAAATTTGTTTTTGTTTTTCTTTTATTTGTAGCAATCAATTGTATCTTCAAAGGCTTTTGTAAAACTGATGACGACTGCCATACCATATGTAGAGGTCCTGGATTAGATCCAGCTTTTCAATTGTGTGTTCCTGCTGTAAAGGCACGCAAATGTTGTTGTATAAATAAAGAAAAGTTTGCATTATCCCCTAACATATGATGAAAATTTATTTCAGTAATGTCTACACCAGTATAAATTTTTCTGCTTTATTGTAATGCTAAATATATCTATGATATTAAAAAAATTAGAATAAATCTTGATCTTTGTAAATTGTGTTCTCCGTTAATCTCATCTTGCATATTAAATTCTCGAACTAATATTCTGCCTCAGATATATTAGAGAGTTTGCTTGTGATTTTTCTGATGTGAACACTATTCCTTCTTGATTTATTAATAAATGTATTTAGGTTGACTAAAAAAAGATCGGATAGAGAATAATACAATAAAGAGTTAATTATACATTCTTATATTCATTAGATGCTCTATTACTAGGTCTGAGTATAAATACCGAAACTAAAAACTCGAAGCGAACTAAAAATAAAGTATGCGGTTTAGGTTTCTAACAAGTAACCAAATAGTTCCGATATGTTGCTACTTTCGATTAGGTTTAATTTTTGACCGAGAATGGAAAGTAACCAAAACAAATTTTTACTAGATATGATGTATCTTGTTACTCTAGACTAATGCAGGGAACAGTCTTATCTATCTAATCATTCTTCTTATCCTACAGTGATGCATTTAATAACATAGCTCTGCCAAGCGCACATTTTTCCATCTCATTGTCATTCACGTTTGGAAACCATAGACATTGGCATATATATTTTCCAGATGTGATAACGAATTTGATGCAAATTATTATGATTCATATTATAATTTTCCCAAATAATAGACATATTTATATGTAATATCTAGACATAATAACAAATTATATTCAAACTCTGTGTTTATATGTCAAGAAAGATATAACTGATCAAATGGAAAAATACAATGCAAATCAAACTTAATTGGCTTAACAAATGAAATCTATTCGGACCCTTTAGAGTCACATCTAAAAATGTGAGTCCGGTCAGATACATATGGGTATTTGTTTACAAAGTTTGACTTGTAGCTAAAGATTTTCTCAAAAACCTAAGATTGATTAGAAGAATATATATTCACCCGTTATAGATACTATTACATTTAGATTTTTGATATGTTTAGCTGCTGATGAAAATCTTGAGATTCAAAACTTATAGACGTTGTAATAACATATATATAGGGTCATTATATACATATATCTATATGAAAATCCTGATGGATTCACAATACCTAAAACATTAATATGTAAATCCCAAAGGTTATTTGCAAAAAGATCATTATATGAGTTAGAATAATTTGGACGCATGTGATATAATTCTTTCACTAGAATTTGATAAAATAAAGATTTGTAAACAATCCTATATGCCATGTATTTTCACCAAGTAAACATAAACCAGATTTATGATAATTCACTACTAGAAAACAATCAAAATTTGACCAGCATGATAGTTATAACGTGGTTAAAAATGATATTTTGAAAAATATGAGAAATCACAGCAGATATATATAAGTTTTCAAAAAATTAAAAGTTAGGTAGAAGTTTTCAAAAAATTAGATTTAGTGTAAATGTTTCAAAAAATACCCAATGTGTCCCTGTAACAGTATAACCAAAGTGATAGTTGTTCAAGTTTTATATTGTCTGTATATATATACATGTACACCTCTAACATATTTATTACATATGTTAAACAAAAAAAATAAATATGTTGACTATTTATATTTTTTTCTATGTAATATAAAACATATATGGTTACCATGTTACGTTTTTATTTACCCATGTACATAAATTCGTATACCTCTAACATAGTTATTATATATGGTAAACAATTATATAAACTGCAATTATATAGTTTGTACATGGTAACTCTCATATGTTGTTACCGAGTAAATAATATTTTTATCTATTCAACTTCTATCTTAACTAATTATCAAATATATTACATATCTAACTCATTTAACATATGTATAAAATAACTTATATCTTATCAGTGTACAAAAAATAATAACGGTTTAATTCATTTAGTATCTATATACAAAGAGCAAAATAGTCAAATTGGATAAAATATGTCAAAAATCTAATTTTTTGAAAACTTCAACTTAACTTTTAATTTTTCAAAAAGTTACGTATTTCTACATAATTCACCCTATATTTAACCAAAAGTTGAATGGTTATAAATTATTTGTCAAAAATTGAAGTTGATGAAAAAAAATCTAGATGTTTTGAACAAAAATATGGTCAGAAAATTTTGATAAATATGGTCAAAAATAATACTATTGACCAAATATAATGGTCATGAATGGTCACAAGTTCTTGACCATAGAGTTGTGGTCTAAAAATAATAGTTAAAATCATCAATAAATTCTAACCACTACTAGTGTACAAAATTTTGAGAACAACACCTTTCGATGAAAATTTTCTGGTTAAAAAAGTTTAGTTTTAAACAAATTATTTTCACTTATATTTAATTTTATTATATTTTTAGAAATAAGATAAAAACTTTACATCACAAAAATTTATGAAACTTTTAATATTTTTACTATATATGTTATGAATTAAAATTTAAAAAACGGACATATATTGCTCTTAATATTAAAGATTATATACGTATATACGAGATATTTTTATATTATAAATAAATATATATATATATTGGTAATTTTATAAAAAATAATAATAATACAACAAATTATAAGCGATCACAGTATATTACAAAAAATTCCATATTAGAGAAAGATATATATATATATATGTGTATATTTAAGTGCATTAGTTTTCTGTATATATATATTATTTATAATATTAATTTATGAGATAAATTTTTATTTTATGAACATATGTAAATCCTAACAAGCATATATTAGGAATAAAATATTTATGAAATAAATAAACTAAGCAAGAATAAAATGATATTAATAATAGCGTATAAATAAGTTTTATTTAATTATAATGCTTATATTTTATTACAAATTTAGATATAGTTTGTATATAAAAATAATAATAGGATAAAAAATTTAGATCAAAATGAGTTAGGAGAAAGTTGGTATAAATTATAAGTTTGATTCAATTTTTTTTATTATAATTTATATGAAATCTAACCAAACACCGATCATTAACTTTTTATAAAATCAAAAATTATTTATAAAACTAAGATACGATTAATATAAACATAATGTGCAAGTGGCCTTTAGTCTAATGGCACGCAGTAAATCTACTAAATAGCATACACACTTGTACATCCAGGGATCGAGTCCCACAGTTTACATTATGTAGGAACTTGGCTATTGGGCCGGCCAATTGTGACCCATTATTGACAAAAAAAATACATAATGTAATTATCATATAAATATTTGATATTTGTATAGCTATATCTGATATTCAATAATAAAAATATGGGTCATTGATACTATATGGTATTTGATATTACATGTTATTTGAAAATAACATACTTGTTTGATAATTATTTTTTTTTTGTCAACAATTGGATCGATAAGACTTAATTCATAGCTTACACCCATCCCTAAATTTTTTTTTAAGCTACCATAATACAACGAATATGAATTGAACCATGATGTCAAATCATTAGCTGAATTATTATAACCACCAGACTGAAAACAACTCGACACTTGTTTAAAAATTATTTACTTAATAAAAATGTGGTTCATTTGGTATTAGTCATTCCATTTGCAGCTCATTTAATCAAACTTATTATGTTATTTGATGATAATATAAGTTATTAAAATCACGAATCGTTCAACAATTATGATTCATTTGATAGTTATATGTCATTAAATATTTGATAATTACTATTTTATCTTATAATATAATATTTTTTCAAAAAACATTATCATGTGCTCCATCCAATCACGAGTTAGAATCAAGTATTCTTTTAAATAAAGTTATGATTTATTTTCTCATATTCATTAGCGTTGTTGGCTACTTGTCCCATTACGGTATCCTTGAATAATAGGGTTAGACTCTATATCTGGGTCAGGTGGAGTTTAGGGGGCTCAGAAATTTTTTTGATAATTGGTAAAAAGATTTTTTTATTTTTTGACCAATATACTTGAAATTTTTTTTGACAACATAAAAGTTTAATATATTGGTCACAGATTGTTAATATATTTTTACCACAAGTAATTTAGTTAAAAAGGTTATAATACTTAATTTTATTCAGTAAGTGGTCTTAGACTATTTTTACCAAATTATTAGACCATCAACAATTGATCAAAGAAATTATAATTATCTTTGGACAAAACATATTAAACATGTAATGGTCAATCAAAGATCAAAATTTTCCGTTTATTTTCTGATAAGATGTATTAGCCATCAAAGAATGGTCAATAGGTTTTGGTAATATTTCGACCATTTTACTGGTCAAATGTTTTGACTACTTAGTCACCTTATTTTACTAAAACATGGTAGATTTTTATCATAAATATTTTAACTAACTTTTTGGTCAAAATATTTGGTTCCAATTTTTCATGCTTTGTTGTAGTGATTAAGGTATATATTGATGATTTAAATTTGATTGAAACATAAAATAAAATTTAAAAGAAAACATAATATTTAAAAAGAGAATTCAAGATAAAAGATATCATGCAAATAGAGTATTGTCTTGGTATACAAATAAAACATTTTGTGTATATCAGCTCAGATACTCTAAAAGAGCGTTATAGAATTTAAACATGGTCAAGACAACTCCTCTCAATATTTATTGGTTGTTAAGTCTCTAAATATTAAAAGTGACTTTTCAACCTATTAAAGATACATAAGAAAAACTTGGTCTAGAAGTATTGTATATAAGGGCAATTGGAGCGTTAATATATTTTGCAAATTGCACAAGACCTAATATATCATTTGTAGTTAATTAACCTTTTCGTCAGGTTCAATTTGTCTTTTAGGTGAAGACATTAGAATGAATCAAGCTATTTTTCACTATTTATAATGGACTGTTGATTTAGAGTTATTTTATTAAAAATTCTTATAGCCAAATGATTGGTTTTGAATCACGCAAAGAGTGATCACAAACAAGATATATGCTCACTATTGGAGGAACTGCTATAAGAAGACACTTGTAGCTCACATATTCGAACCAGGCTTAAATCATTGCACTCTATGAAATGAGTAGTGAATGTTGTTAAAATCTATACATTATGATTTTTCAATCAACACATGTCAGTCTCTGAATAATAAGAACGGAAGCGGAAACGTACCTTTGGGATCCATTGCTTATGATATGAATTTTTAGTAATGGCTCTTCCACAGCAAACCTAGAATAGCTTGATGTCTCTGGTGATGGGATGCAGATAACGTTTTATGTATTTCTTGTTAGGATTGCTATGGGGACCAAAACCTTCTATTTATATAGAATTAATTTCTAATTTGACCCTTCACCAAATTAGAAATTACTAATATCATCACATAATTTTGACTCCTTTAAATAATGACCCTAACACATTAATTATACATTGTGACCCCAAAATAATTCTTACAATCTCCCACTGGGTCACATATGTATCCTAAAAATGTGATAGACTTTATGAGCTCAAGATTGTCATTATATAGTTGAGTCTAAGCAATCTCGTCCATTGACTATAACTACATAGGATCATGGCGGTTTTTGTTATGATATAATTAACGAAACCTTCCATGGTCACTGAAATCAATATAGTCAAATGACATAGATCAATTAACAAAAGTGTGGCATGAAAATCACATGAAAATTCATCAGTACATGTCGATTTTCAATTGGTCCTACTTTATTGAGATCCTTTAACTTTATTGTTCAAAAGAGTAAACTGAATACTTTATTTTTGATCAGAAAATGAAATGTGCATAAACACAACTAAAACATAAAACCCAAATCCAAATGAAAAACTCCCACTAAACCAAATGATCCTCAAACATTGAAACACCCATACGAGCAGTATGCTCATGAAAGACCTTTGGTGGAACACCTTTCGTAAGAGGATCTGCTATCATGGAGCTTGTCCCTAAGTGTTCTATGGAAATCTCTCCACTTTGCACCCTCTCCTGAACAACGAGAAACTTAATCTCAATAAACTTAGACTTTGTCACGCTCATATTTTTGTTGGAGTACAAAATAGCTGATTTATTATCACAATATAACTTGAGTGGTCTTTCAATTCCTTCAACAATTCGTAGCTTGGTGACAAAATTCTTGAGCCAAAGTCCCTGATTAGATGCCTCAAAAATTGCTACAAATTCTGCCACCATTATGGAGGAAGCTACGAGTGATTGTTTCACACTATACCAAGCAATAGCTCCACCAGCCAACATAAAAACATAGCCTGAAGTGGACTTTCTACTATCTTGACATCCAGCAAAATCAGAATCAGAATACCCAACGATCTCTAAATTATATGATCTCCGATATGTGAGCATATTGTCCTTTGTTCTCTGCATGTACCTCATGACCCTTTTGGGTACTTTCCAATGGTCCAAACCTGGATTACTTAAGTATCTGCCCAAAACTCTAACAATGTACACTAAATCCGGACGCGTACAAACTTGAGCATACATTAGACTTCCAATTGCTGAAGCATAAGGAATCTTCTGCATCTCCTGAATTTCCAGATTTCCTTTAGGGCACTTTTTGAGACTAATTTGTCTCCCTTACAGATTGGGGTATCTCCTGGTTTGCAATCCTGCATGCCAAATCTCTTTAATCCTCTATCGATATAGGCCCTTTGTGATAACCCTAGAACACCTCGACTTCGGTCTCGATGAATCTGGATTCCTAATACAACGGATGCTTCACCAAGATCTTTCATCTCAAATTTCTCCTTGAGAAATTTCTTGGTTTCATGCAACATGCCAATATCATTAGTAGCAAGCAGTATGTCATCAACATACAATACTAGAAAGATGCACTTACTCCCATTGAACTTGTGATATACACAATCTTCAACCAAATTCACCTCAAAACCGAAAGAGGTGATTACCTCATGAAACTTGTGGTACCATTGACGAAAAGTTTGTTTAAGCCCGGATGGATTTATTTAAATTGCAAACCATCTTCTTTGGATCACCAATCACAAAGTTTTTTGGTTGCTCCATATCAATCGTCTCATCAAGGTTTCCATTGAGAAACGCTGTCTTAACATCCATCTGATGAAGCTCTAAGTCATAATGTGCAACAAGAGCCATGACTATCCTAAAAGAATCCTTTGATGAAACTGGAGAAAAGGTTTCTTTATAGTCAATCCCTTCTTTCTGAGTATAGCCTTTACCTACTAGATGAACCTTATACCTCTCCACATTACCACTTGAATCCATTTTGGTTTTAAATATCCATTTGCAACCAATAGGTTTTACACCTTCTGGTAATTGGATAATGTCACAAACGTGATTGTCTAGCATGGACTGATACTATTCTTCAATAAGTCATACATTCAATCCATCAATGGAATTCAAGTAAATTTGGAGCAAACTGTATCATATGAAGATAATGTTTCATGTATCATGCAGAGGATTAAGATATATCAAAGGCGACAAACCAAAATATATATATGTAATTCTTCTCTTACCTAAAGAACTCGAAAAGAACAAAGACATTAAAGTGAAATATGTGTAGTCAATTGATAGTACCACAGTGGGTACGAGCCAACTACTTGCTAAATTTCATATACATTGATTTGGTTTGGTTTGCTCTATATTTTTCTTGCTTGAATTAAGTAGTTGTCAAAATAAGTATTTACAAAAATAAGAAATACTTATAAGTTACTTGACCCGATTTGTTAATTGTTCAAAAGTATTAGTTTATTTATTTTTTTGTTAACAACTAAATCGACAAGATCCAATCTATAATTTAAAGTCCACAGCCTAAAATCATTTTTAGATCATTTTGTTTTGAAGCATAAACATCAACCAAAAAGTATTTTTTAATACAATTAGTTAGAGCTTTAATAAATAGTTGTGAATTGAGATAGAACATATTTGTAATAAATACCTAAATATTTAACATGTAATTATTAAAAAAGCTTTTACAATTTTTCTTTTAAAGAGTAATATTTAATTTTCAAATCATTTATAATTATAAAATATAATGAACCGAATATTGAATCTTTTATCAATATTAGTAACGTAATTAACTCACTTACTACTTGACTTGATTTGATTATATTAGGTACTTATATTTTTATACCAAGTACGAACTAAGTCATAAGTCCAAACTGAGTAATAATTAAGTATACGTAGTCCTAATACCAATAATTTCTTGACAAAATCATTACCCACTTTTGGTTTAAAAAAAAACATATCCAAGTTATGAAATGCCACATTCATCTATCTACTATCTTTAGCATCTATCCAGTGGCAAGCTCAAAAAAATATTGGGTCAACAATTTCTTCGAACTATATAGTATAACTTATTTTATAAAATCAACATTATTTTTTAAATAATAAAAGAAAAAAACTATATATATATATATATGAGAAAGTTTAAGAACTACCCTCTTCAAAATATATTCCTTCCAAAATACTCTTTTTCTTTGAAAATGAAACAAAAGAATGGAGTTATTTTTGATAATAAATTTGGCTAAAAGAGTTTTTTGAGTTAAATGTGTTAAAGTAAAAGATTGATCCTTGGTCAGAAGTGTCAAGTACCTAGTATCAAATCTACTAAAAATTTGTTAAATATGCTGAGGACAGGTGGCCTACTGGTAGTGGCCACTTTACAAATCTTTAGGCACCCAGGTTCGAGTTTTTCCAGGTGCAAGGAAAAGGAAAAAGAGAGTTTAGAGTTTGAGTTTTGGTTATGAATCGGGCTTTGTCGATCCAACTATAGTAAAATTGACAAAAAAAAATTTGTTAAATATTAAAATGAGTTCAAATATTTTTATACATTTTAAGGGTGTCAAAAAAAATTGCCAAATTAATTTACAAAATATATTTTTAAGGGTGTCATTTGAATCTATTGCTTCTAACATGAGTCTGCCATTTTCTGTCTCTCCAATACGAGAGAGAAAAGAAATCCTAAGAGACTAAAATCATTACTTCTTCCATTTTAATTTAATTGATGTTTTAGTAAAAAATAAAATTATTTCAATATAAGTGATACTCTCACATATGAATACAAAAATTGACTTATTTTTCAGTATTACTTTTGTATTTTTATGACTTTTCAACTAAAGATTTATATTTCTAAAAAATTAATTACTCATAAGAAAAGTTTTATAAATTTTCTTAATTCGCGTAACACTATTTAATTATATTGATTTTATAAATATATATATATATATATATATATGTAAATGGTCTTTATTCTAGTGGTAAATAGTAAATCCACTAAAAGTATACAGACTTGCATATCCATGCAAGAGTCTTACCGTCTGAATTATGTAGGAACTTAGTTAATAGGCCAATGAGTTGCGGTCTGATTGAAAAACGAAAAAAAACTATATATATATTCACTTAAATGATTAACTATATGCGAATGTTGTAGAATGGGAGAAAAGCCCTAAATCCATTCAAACGCACAGTACCGAACATATTCACAAACACTCTTTGCTTTTCATCTTTTCGTTTTCGTGGTGGCGAATTTTTACTCTGCGGCTGAAACATACTTTTTGGATTCAGTCTTTCTCTGGTAAATTACCCCAATTGGCTTAAGAAGTTCTCAGTTAGTTTAATTTTACTTGAAATTGCATTGTTCTATTGTCCTTAACCCATGAATTCTCAACAATTTATCGAACTGAATCCGAGCTGGGCTTGTCAATACGTATAGGTTCTGATCGTGCGTAAGGTTGGAATTAGGGCTCTAGAGCTTCGTGGCTATTTTTGTTAATTGGGTTGTTGGTTCATCCTAAGAAGTTGTGTCATTTATCATTGACTGGCTTATAGATTACTATGATAAATCAATAATTTGTTTGCTTGTTCATGTATTGAAGTTGCCAGAGGAAGCAATTGGTCAAATTGATGTTTGTAACTGGAGTTTTGTAATTAACATTTTAAACCAAAAAAACTGGAGTTTTGAAACGAGCGAAGTGGCAAATTCGGTGTTTAACTTGTTTGTTTGATGATATCCGTAAATTTTGCCATTTTAATAGATAGCCCTTTCGTTTGTAGTATTTTGGTAAGTTTATGTGATCATGAATCTTCTATTCTTTGGCTTGCTTGAGGATTTAACTCAGGCTCTGTGCTCTTACACTTATAGTTCAATTCTTCCTATTCCTAAAGGTAATCGCATCATTGCGTGGAGCTATTATGAATTGGTTGCAAGCTTACTATGAACTTATAAGACACATTTTTTTTGTTGCTTACTCAGACAAGATACCTACTGAAGATCTTGTATATTGTGATATTTAATTTAGATGTTGAGAGGATAGAAGTAATGTACGTTTATGATTCAAGCATCATTATTGAGAGCTTTTTGTTCTGAAAAGACCTACTGTAAAAATTTTGTAATGTTGTGGCTGCATTTTGCAGGTTTTCAGTTGGATTCAGATAACAGCTTTTTTTTTGTTCAAGATAACTGGCAACAAAAATGGATGATTGGGGTAAGACTTATGTTACAAATTGTATATGTATGATGTTCTCTAGTTCTGATATTATTCTCCCTGGCTGTGTAAAAGATTAGTACTGGCGGTGTGCAGAGACATATATTTTAGTTATTTTGTTTTTTTCCTTCTAAGTTTTCATACTAAAATGTATTAGAGTTCTCACTTTTTGGGCTTTCTGATTTCAGAGGCTGAAGACTTTCAACCACTTCCTGCAAAAGTTGAACTAAAAAGTAATTGGGATGATGAGGATGTGGATGAGAATGCTATCAAGGACTCGTGGGAAGAGGAAGATGAATCTGCTCCGGTATAGATTTTTTTCAGTATTTACTCTTCATGTCTGTCTTCTGTTCGGTAGTATAAGAGATTCCTGCTAAAATACTTTTCAAAACTTTCTTTTTCTGTTTTCTTAAAGAATCTAACAATCTCTGTTTCCTATGTAGCCACCTGTAGTCAAGCCTGCTCCTGAAAAGGCTCCAAAAAAAGCAGCAGAAAAAGCTGTTGAAAAGAAAGTTAAGTCTGTTGAAGCACCAAAAGAATCATCAAGGGAAGAACCTCTAGATCCTATTGCTGAGAAATTGCGTCAGCAGAGGTACAGTTTAGATATATTTACCTTATAAATGCTTCTCTTGTTGGTTCTGCATTGGTTTGGTTTGACAGAAACAAAAAATAGTTTTATAACACGATAAGAAACATGTGACTGTGTCTGTGGCCGTAGGAAAGCTGTTGTGCGTATTTCTAATATTCTTCTTATCTTAGGCTTGTGGAGGAAGCTGATTACCAGTCAACTGTTGAACTCTTTGGAGTAAAGACTGATGAAACAAACATCGACATGTTTATTCCCAAGTCTGAAAGTGATTTCTTGGAATATGCTGAGTTGATATCTCAGAGACTTGTACCATATGAGGTATCTACATTCTTTTTTCTAATCACTTTCTCCTCTCACCTAATTCTCACTTATTTCAATCAGACCAAATATCAGATAAAGGCCAATTAACCCATCTGCTGTTTTGCAGAAAAGTTTTCACTATATAGGGCTACTGAAAGCGGTGATGAGACTTTCTGTGGCCAATATGAAAGCAGCAGATGTTAAAGAAGTTGCTTCCTCCGTTACAGCAATAGCAAATGAAAAGCTGAAGGCAGAGAAAGATGCTGCTGGCAAAAAGAAGTCAGGTATACACAGTCACTCATCTTTTGCATTGTTCCTTTACTCTTGTCTTTCTATTAGACTTGTGAATTTAGGTATTCTTAAGTTAAGCATGTCTTTTTTTTCTGAAATTTTGGTTAGATGAAAATGGTTTTTTTTCTTGTCTTTTCTGTTTTTGATTGTGTTTCATAGGTAAAAAGAAGCAACTGCATGTGGATAAGCCTGACGATGATCTTGTTGCGGGTCCTTATGACGCAATGGACGATTATGATTTCATGTGAAAAGTTGGCTTTTTAAGATTGCACTGTACCTCCTATAGGGATTGTAACTGAGAAGAGGTGTAAAATCATCGGCTGTTTTTTAGTTCTTATTTATTGGAAACCATACATTTAGTAAAACATAGAAGTTTTTGTTGGTTCTTTGTTATCTTTTGCTATGTAGTAAGATTTTGTTGGCAAAACATTTGTTATTGTAATGGTACATGATTAAGGTTTGGATTGTGAGTCTCAGCTTTATGACTTTCACTTGCTTCATACATAACTTCTTCGTGCATCTAAAGTTCATATTACTTAAATTTATGGTCTGTATTTCTTCTTATTTCAATACTTTGAGATGCAACTAAAACACTTCAACCATACCAATGACTTGCAGTAAAATCTGTTCCGGTTTAAATAACCAGTTCCGGTTTAAATAACCAGTTCCGGTTAAAAATCAATTCCGGTTTAAAAGCCGGGAAAAATTAAAATCAGTTACGGGAAGATGGTCTTAAACCCATTTTCCAGAACAAAATTCTTAGACGAAGATCCAAAAAGATTCTCGGAAAAATGGCGATGACGGAATCTTCGAATCTTAGCCTGAAAGCGAGAGACATTCTTGCGACTCCAAGCCACGAAGGAGCAACGATTCTCGTCGAAAATCTCTCTATGCGTCAAGATACCATGGAATATCAAACTGCGTCTGCTTTGTACGTTTTCTGCGCTACTAATTTCCCAAATTCCTTAGTCCTAATGCTTCTCAATGTGTATCGATCTTCTTCCAATGGTGTCCTTAAATCCCAATCGATTTATTTCCTCTCTCAAACTCTCGACCAATTCAGAACTCACGACATCGCACTCTCTCGCGTGGCTCTCTATGAGATTAAGCCCCTTCTGATTGAATGCTTAATGCAAGAAACCAAAGAATCTGACATGACGAATCTCCGAAGAATCGTGTCTTTCATAGCCTACAATGTTGTGATTGGCAACAATGATGGATGGTTTGAGCTCAGTAATTGTATCCAATCGCTTGCAATTGAAGAACCTCGCAAGGCTTTTCATGTCTTCCTCGAATTGCCATCACTCTACGGTACATTCATCGAAAACTTTGTGAAGTTAATTTTAGAGAATGCTGAGAGTGTGTTGCTTAATTCTGAGAAAAGTAGAGTGGAAGATTGGAGCTTAGCTGTAGAAACTATTGTGAAGATGGGAATTCAGGTTTTGGATTATGAAATGAGATCCGATTTCGTAATGGATCTTATAATAATTCTTGATAAGTCAGTGAAGGATCTAGTGGAGAAGGATATGGAACCATTTGTGGTGCAAGGGCTTTCTCATCTCGAGAGTTACTTGTCACGAGACAAGAATCTGTATAAGTACAATAAAGATCAATGCAATTTTGTGAAGTCTTTCATGNTAAAGATCAATGCAATTTTGTGAAGTCTTTCATGTTCAAGATCAAAGATTACGCACCACATATCGGGGATATTAGAAGGAAGATTATTCAGCTGGTTGGAACTCCGGAAAATCGAGCCATCAAAGTTAGCAAATCACTAGAAAAGCAAGGAGATGATGGAGCAGAATTAGACCGTGACTGGAATGATCAGTTGAAGACTTTATCTTCACTTGAAGTTTTGAAGATCTTTGCATCAACTGGTCGTGAAGAGAGGTCCAGAGAGATAGCAATCAGACGACTCGAAGTTTTACTCTCTGATCACACTTCAAAGAAGAAGTGTATACACATTTCAGAAATAAGACAACTCCAGCCATTGCTCATCTCTTGCCTTAAGGAAGAAGGAATCTCAGACAATATGTTCAAAGTCCTAGGTCGGGTGGTGAACCATGTTGCTGTTGAGGTATTTTTCCACCACATGGACACATGGCAAGATTTACGCGATTATCTTGTTTCGCAAAGCAAAACAAATTTTCAGAGAGCGGTTTATGTACTCCAGTGCTTGACAATGAGACTTCCTGTTCTAAACTTTGTGGTTCCTGTGAGGAAGAATCTTCTCCCAGGGATACGCACATTGCTAAAGCCACCAACAGAGTTGTTGGTAGATAACAGTTGCTGGGTCTTGGCGTTTACAGGTGCTTTCTCTTTAGCGGTGAACTTGATAAATTTTTCATCTAAACCCGTTAAGGAACTTGCAGATGGCATGATAGATTCAGTGAGAGAGCTTGTGGGAAGAAAGATGGAAGTTGGACTTGTGAGGAGAGCTTTCATTGATATGGAAAGAATTGTGAAGAAGCAAGTGGAATGGTATGAAATGACAGAATACAAATTCGTTAAGGGTCTGCTTTGGAGACTTTATGAAATCCAAGGAATGACATGGGACAGTAAGATTGTGCTGTGGAGAATCAATGTCATTGCTGAGAGAGACGTGAACGAGGATGCTAAAGAACTGCCTGAGGATGTGTTTGATTGGCTGAACTTTAGTGAGAATGATGACAATGATGATATTGATTTTGATTTTGAGGATTGGGATGATGGT
The DNA here is from genome assembly GCA_900406405.1 of Lepidium africanum. Taxonomy (NCBI): domain Eukaryota; kingdom Viridiplantae; phylum Streptophyta; class Magnoliopsida; order Brassicales; family Brassicaceae; genus Lepidium; species Lepidium africanum. Next base: position 98,817 of record OVAX01000211.1, read on the forward strand.
GAGGATGAAGATGAAGATGAGGATTAGGTGCACACTATCTTGTTTTTGATGTATAGCTTTCTTATTAGAGAAGTATATAAAGAATATATTAGTCTTTGTAAATTTCAAGACTGGCTTTCATATCCAACTCACGATGATTTTGTTCATATGAAAAGATTATACAAACTTAATCATCATATATATTATAAGAGTAGTGGTTCTTATAAAAAGACTTACGTGTAAACATTTAGTTTAATTTCAATCTCGGTGATTACAAATTTGTCCATAATGTTAATATGTTGTGTAATTAAGAAATCTTTAATAAAAATATTTAAATTTTTAAATACGAAAATTTAATTAGTTGTTGTCATATACAATACAATTATTTCGACAAAAAATTATATATACAATTATTACTTAATAAAATAAACAAAATACGTATAAAAAAATTAACAAAATATATGTAACAGTTTTCAAACTTAACTTTAATATGTTTGTATTGAAATTAAAATTTCAAAATAGTTAATTACAAAATTGTCCCTAATGGTAAAATTTTGTCTAGTTTTATATTAAACTTTTAAAAAGTTTAATTAAACAAATATACATTATTAAATATGAATTTAATAAGTTGTTATCATATACAAACAAATTATTACTTAAAAAATAAATAAAAAATATATAATGATATTAAAAAAACTTTTTTTTTGTCAACCTTACTCATTCTTTCTACTAATGGGATCGACAAAGACCCGATCCATAGCCAAATTGTTCCCATTAGAACTGACGGAATTTGAACTCATCACTTGGTGCCAAGCTAGATCAGGGACAAGCCAACCAGACCACCTGCTTCTTGGCTAATAATATTAAAACTTAAATTCAATATTTTTTTTTTGAAATCAAAATTTGATGTTTAAATTCTTATCTAATAAAAATGTCAAAAACTCTAAATCATTTTTGAATTATCTAATAAACATATTAAATTATTTTGTTAAATAGTTTTTATTTCTCAATACTATTTCCATATATTTAATTTTAAGAAGATAAATATAAATACATATCTTTATAGTTATCATAATCTTTAAAATATTTCATTATTATCATAATCTTAAAGTCCTAATCTTATTAGAACATTATATCATATTCTAAATAAAGAAAACATAATTAATTCTCAATTTTTCATAAAATTTTCATCCACCACAAATATTCCTTAAATTTGTAATTTTTTATTTTTCATATAGATTTTTATTTATTTATTTATTGTCAAAAACATGTGATCTAGTTGGCTTGCCCCTGATTTAACTAGGCACCAGGTGGTGAGTTCGAATCCCACCCAGCTCCAATTGGAGAACTTAAGTTATAGATCGGACCGTTATCGATCCAATGATTACTTGTTGCAAAAAAAAATGAAAATCATTTTTTTTGCTTTGTCATGTCAACAGTTAAAAACTTACTTACTCCATTTGTTTTCATCAGTGAAATCAATCCAGTTTTAGATAACTATAAAGTTATGGTGGAAACTATGAGACAATGAAGATTAAATTAGTTCATATGGTTTTGGTCGATGAAGAATGATGGGCTTCTCGACCGCAATAATCTACCCGAAGACGATCCAACTCAAGAAGGTCGAGACGAGATGAAATCTAACCAAAAAGACTTGGCCGAGCTTTACAAAACAATCTTGATACCCTTGAATACCATACAATAATCACAGCCCAGTCATGACTCACAAAGACACAACCACGATTTCAATTGTCATATTTGCACTCCAACCATGATATATGGTCACTCTTCGAATATTTACAGCTGATCCAAAATGAACAAAGTTACAGATCAATATTCTATAGATTCTTGACTCATTCATCTAACTTTTCGAAGTGGAATCAGCCCAAAAGAAGCTTATAGCTAATAGATATGAATTTTACAAGTGGATGGATCTGTAATGAACTCAACTGCGCGACAAGGCCAAAAATCAAACTACACAGCCCAAGTAAGATGTGGCCTTACCTTCAAACTACTTGGAGAATGTTCTTTCGTCTCTTATGGTTCCAAAAAACCCAAGAACGCATGAAAACACCTTTGGATCCTCGAGATACGCTCCAATCAAGAAAAGGAGCTGATATGGTTCTTTTTATGGCAAGTCCAAGATCCACTTGTCTTAAAAGCCTTCAAACTTATGTGTGGCAACCAGGAGAACATGTCAACCACTTAGAGGCATCCCTTGAAAGTCTTACCATGTTCTAGCACACATAGGATGGGCGGATCCTTCCTTAGTTTGACTTTCCATATCCGATATTACCTCTAATCCCCAACGGCTCCAAGATCAATGACTCTCCTCTCTTGTCCATTGGACATTTATTTTTGTGATCTTTCTAAATTATTTTAGTCATGTTACCGTTTTATGACACTCTAGAGTCAAACTTTTATAAGCTCAACTCATCTCTTTTTATTTGTAAGCAATTTTTAAGTAGAATCGGAAAACTTTGAGTTTTTCTACAAAGAATATGCTTTTGTGTTTGTCATTTCGAGTCTTAGGTGGATTCCTTAGGCATGTGTGATATTACGAGTTTAGTAACTTGTGAATTCAAGTTATCTAGGTCATGTATTGTTTAAGGATTCGACAACAAAACCTTTCATTTCCCTTTATTGCTAGTTCTTGAGAAAATCTACTCACTAAAGTCTTTTCTCAAGTCCATATATGAGGATCTCTCCTCCGAGGCACCTATTAAAGAAGTTATTATAAATTTGTGTAAAAGTGATATTTTTATGTTTTGTCAAAAAAAATTTTCATTTTTTATGTTAAATATATATTTTTTATTTACAATTTCTTTTTGGTGTTATTTGAAAAGATGAAACTAATGTTGCTATAAAATACATTTTTGGAGAGAAAAAGTTTATAAAAGATAGTTACGATGTATTTTAAATCTTTATTATTTAAACATATGAATTTGTATTTTCTAAAGTATTATGCAGCTTTTTTATTTTTCGTCGGCAATGTTATCTTGTTGTTTGTTATTACATATAAAATCTTTATGCAAAAACAATTTCATGTTATATAAGAATAAAATTTTCAAAAAAAAAACATGTATATAAATATATTACTAACGTACTTACTTAAACATTATTTTTCTGTGCTAATAGTTTTTATAAAAATAATATACAAAATAGTTAAATGTTCATATTCTTATAAAAATAAAATCAATAAGAAACTATTTGAAAGATTTCAATTTCCATGTTAATGAAAAAAAATTAATGTGGAATCATGTCAATTTCCAACAGATTACACCAATAATATTTTTAATATCTAACAAAAAATTAATGACACACTACAAGAAAATAAGGTTAAATTCGACGACAAATTTCGTCGACAGCTGTCAGAATATTGGCTTTTCTGACGAAAAATGGTTGTCGCCAAAACTTGGTCGGCAATGAATATCCCATCGGTTTTCGTCAGTCAAAACCGATGGAAACTGATGACTATGATTCGACGAGATATCCATCGACAAACAAGGTCATCAGACACCGTCGAATTACTGCCGTCGGATCCCGTCAGTTATTCCCGTCGGATCTTGTCGGTTCTCATCCGTCGGTTTAGTCCCGTCGGATCTCGTCGGTTTCACGCCGTCAGATCTCGTCGGTTTTGGATCCGACGGTTTCCGACGGGAAATTAATTTTTTAAAAATATATCTTAATTTATTTCGAAAATAATTGAAAAAAAGAAATAATTAATAATTTTGAAAATATATTTTTAATATTAAATTTGTTTTAAATAAATATGTTTTAATACAGTACGGTGAACCTAAATCCCTGGGTTCTAGGTCTCGCTATCCGATGTGAAGGATCGGGGAGTGTCGAACATCCGCAAGAGCTTGGAAATCTAAGCGTCACTCCTCGCTTGCCTCTCCTCAGTCTGGCGGAGTCTCTCCTTCATGCTCCCGCTGCCTGAGACCCAACCCCTGACTCAGGTCAACATGTGCCAGCAAACCATCGGCAGTGACCATCTTCCCGAGTGCAAAACGTCGTCCCTTCGAGACAGTAGTTTCCTACAAAACAGAAAAAAATACTTAGACGGTTATCAATATCATTTTACATAATCTAAAGAAGTAAATTATTGGATTAAATGAATATCTCAACGATGATTCGGTTGATGTCTTCCTGTAGTCACTTGTTCGTCTTTTTATTCCTGGTCTCAGAATTTTGAAAGCGTAACCCTGAGTGAAATACATAGGAAATGATTTAGTGACTAGTAGAGGACCCGATACAAAATCTTCCAACCATGTGGGAAATGTTTGTCCCATCGTTGATGCATGTGTGACCTGTGATTTTTGTTTTGTTAGTTTAAAGTTGGAACCCACTGTATGGATATTACTATGTCTATTGTATTGTATGAAACTCACATACGACAATACGGCAACTTCCAGAAAATACTCTTCTTATGCCAGTTATGGTACACCCCAACACCATCGACATGGGTAATGTCCATTTCCTTCATATCTCGTAGTTGACTCAGCACCAAAATCTTGCAGCTGCGTTAATATTTGTGCGCCGTTGGGTTTCGGTGGTGGACCATACAACATTTTCTTGTTTTTAGTGAACAATGATCTACTATGGCGATATGGATGATCCATACGTAGAAAACTTCGGTGGCAATCGAACCACGTTGTCTTCCGTCTATGCTTGAGTTGGAATGCTTCAGTGTTATCTTGACAGTGAGGACAAGCCAATCTTCCATGCGTACACTAACCTGATAGCATTCCATAAGCTGGAAAATCACTAATAGTCCATATCAACAAATCTTTCATCTGGAAATTTTGAGCTGTTGAAACGTCAAACACGGTGGTACCACTCTCCCAGAGCTTATTCAATTCGTAAATAAGTGGCTATGAAAATACATCAAGCGATTTCCATGGATGATCTGGCCCCGGTAAAAGGACTGTTAAAAATAAGAACTTTGGCTTCATACACAACGCTAGTGGTAGATTATAGGGTGTTACAATCACCGGCCATACTGAGTACGGTCTCCCATGTTTTCCAAACGGATTAAAACCATTAGTGGAGAGCGCTAGATATACATTCCTTGGTTTCTGGGCAAAGTCGGGATATACCGATTGGAAATGTTTCCATGCCTTTGCGTCTGAAGGGTGCATTATCTCACCAGCTGAATTATGTTCGCATGCCATCTCATTGGGCCCGCTGTGCGCTCTGATTGATACAACCTTTTCAGCCTGTCTACTAAAGGAAAATACCACATCCTCTTGTACGGGACCCGAATCCTCCCACTAGTATCCTGGAATCGAGGTTTATGACAAAAACGACAACAAATCTCGTCTGAATCCTGTCTTCAGAAGATCATGCAATTGTCTACACAAGCATCCATCGTCTGATACGGTAATCCAAGCCCCAAAACAAATTTCTGGTGCGGTCAACGCAGCTCTCAGATAAATTGTAGTCTGTTTTGATATTCATCATTTCAGCTGCGGTCAACAATGGTGACACTTCATCACTGCAACCACTATACAACAGCTTCTTCGCTGCATCTAGCATACTAAAGAAATTCCGCGCATCGAGATTTGGTTCTTCGCCCCTATTCCTAGCCTCAGTAAATACCGGAACTTCCTCCCTAAATGCATCGTTGACCATTTGGAATGTACCATCAATGTTCTCCACCGAGAGTGTTGTTTCCACACCTAAACCACCTAATCCATTACTGCCAAGATTGACATCTACTTCTTTATCTACCAGGTTACCTAATTCCTCACCTATACCAGTATTACCAGCTCCGCTATAACTACCAAAGTTAACATTCGAATCATCTTCTCTATGTGAATACTAGATTTTGTAACTCGGAAAAAAACCTCATATACAGATGACTCCAGACAGTTTTAACAAGAATGTATTTCATATTCTGGCATTTTATACACGGACAATACATCTTACCAGTTTCGAACGGTAGACTCTGATACGCCGCAAATTCCATAAAACTTATCAACTCGGCCTCATACTCCTTGGTTAATGTCCCCGTTGCTTCATCGATACGTAGTCCGTCCATCCAAGATTGGAAATTTGAGTTTGACATTGTATAATTTGAGACGAATAAGGAAGAGTGTTAAGGAGAGAAATGGAACTCATTTTGATTTATAGAGGAAATAATCCGACGGGATCCGACGGATACCTATGGCAACCTAATTGTTGGTTAAAATAGTGACGTCTCATGCAAAACTTGTTGTAACCACTTCTGTTGGACGCCGTAGGTTCCCGTCAGTTACTTCCAATAAAAACTAAAAAAATAATATAGAAAATCCCGTCGGGTTTCGTTGGATTCAGACCGACGAAACCCGACGAGTTTTAAAATACAGTTAAAAAAATAAATAAATAATTCAAATAGATAATCCCGGCGGGTTTCGTCGGATTCTAACCCGACAAAACCTGACAGGTTTTCATATACAGTTAAAAAAAATTTTTAAAAAAAAATTAAATCCCATCGAGTTTCATCGGATTCAAACCCGACGAAACCCGACGGATTTTAATATACGGTTAAAAAATTTTAAAATAAAATAGAAAATCCCGTCGGGTTTCATCGGATTCAGACCCGACAAAACTCGACGGGTTTCAATATACGATTTAAAAACTTAAAAAAAAATAAAATAGAAAATCTCTTCGGGTTTCGTCGGATTCAAACCCGACAAAATCCTACGGGTTTTAATATACGATTAAAAAAAAATAGAAAATCATGCCGGGGTTCGTCGGGTTTGAATCCGACGAACCCGATGGGTTTTAATATACGATTAAAAAATAAAAAAACAAAATTGAAAATCCCGTCGGGTTTCGTCGGGTTTGAATCCGACAAAACCCAACGGATTTTAATATACAACTAAAGTTTTTTTTTTAAACATTTTCTGTCGGTTCCCGTCGGATAATAAACCGATGGGATGATATATCCGATTAAAATATATATATATATATATATATATATA